>CAMOHE010039225.1:0-102847 GCA_946598075.1 Artocarpus hirsutus
TACACATATCTTCTCATTTTTAATAGGTAATTCATTTAATAAATCGATAAATATTAAAAAAGATGAGTTATGTATCAAAGATTAGGAGATATCGGTGAAAAATATTGAGAAGAAAATGTGCATGCAGACCTTTTTTAAATAAGAGCGTATAAAAAACATAGATGGGAGTGTAAACGTGAAACAAAATCCGAGAATGATAAAATATTATTTTTGCCCTTATAAGTGACACATGTGCGATTCATGTGGGCTTAATTCTATCTTTTTAAATGACAAATTAAAAAACGGGAGACAAAATGCTGAGCTTTGAAAGTTCAAGAGTATAATGATGATTTTAAAAATTCAGGGGCAAAGTAAGAAGTTTTGAAAGTTTAAAGTGTAAAATAGTGATTTTAAAAGTTTAAGGGATAAAGTGAGGGAGGCCCTGAAGTTTAGGAGTTATTAATAATAAATACTATTATGATGGTTTAAATTATAAAATGTCATAAAAGTATGAAATTAAAAACACAAATTTCACATATTTTCAATGAAGAATCAAGGGTGTAAAATTGTAAATTATTAATAATGTTTTTTACGAACCAAATAATTCTTTCGAAAAACCTACTAATACAATGTCATTTTCGTAAGGTTGTTATTATCAACATTGTTGTCCTCATCTTCCTCCTCCTCATATTTTATCAAATTGTTATAAGAATTGTCAAACCGTTAAATGAATCTTTATCATTTGATGAAGTAAGAAAAACCCGAGGCATGAAACATGAATCATGATGCATGTTTCAGACACAATAATTTTTTTTATTAATTTGAAATGCAAGATTCAAACTCTCAACCTCAACATTAGAGGAAGAACATAGATTTACTTTAAATTATGTCGCCAACCATGTATTGATCACAAATGTGATATTAATCAACAAGGAACATCACTCAATGTCCGCTCCAAAAAAGGAAAAAAAAAAACAAATGTTTCAATTAACTATTATTATTACTATTATTGTCATTGTCATCGTTAAATGAATCTTTATCGTTTGATGAACTCGAGGCATGAAACATATGATGCGTGTTTCAGATGCAATAATTTTTTTCCTAAATTGGAATGGAGGATTTGAACTTTCAGCGCCAACATTAGAGGAACAATAGGGATTTACTTCTCAATTATGTCACAAACCATTTCTTGATCACAAATGTAATATCAATCAACTAGAAACATCACTCATGTCTGCCCCAAAAAAGAAAAAACAAATAGTATCCTACTTTTACACTATGTTTGGTAGGAGAGAGATATGATATGAGATGTCAAATCTTTTGTTTCGTTGAAGGGAAGAGAGAAAGGAGAGAAAAAACGTGTTCTTCTCCCGGCCCACCAAATTAAATCATTTCAAGAATTCTAAGAATCCAAACAATTCCTTCACAACAAGTTTTAAAAAGACCACTTTACCTTTTAAATAAAGTATTAACAAGTATATATATATATATAAATATATATATAATTGTACCATATAATAATTTCACAAATAGCCATCATTTATTATATGAATTTTTCTTCTATTCTACTAAACTACATAAAGAATTACTATAATCTTCTCTATTCCTTCAACTCTTTCTATTTTTCTTACCCTTCATTCCTCTTATCAAACGGATTATTAGTCCTTTACACAACCAAATCGGTGAAAAACACTTAAGGGTGTCTGGCTAGTGATGAGAATTATTAGTGAGAATCTTTTTTATTGTAGAATGTGAAAGCTTTATATTTTAGTAATTTTTTGTCTTTTTTTTAACATGTAAGGGCTTTATATTGCTTATAACCGAGTTTGTGGTAAGAATCACCCTTAACCAAACAAAGGTAATTTCTTGTCCAAACTGATCTAACCCCACCAATTGAAACCATTCAAATTGCATCAATATCCAACCACCCCCGAGACTTTCATTATTGTACTACCAAGATCTAGCTTGAAATTTCAACACTAAATTTAATGTTAACCTAACATTTCTCCACACAATAATGGAAAACTATTTTATGAAAAAAATCATGTAAATTTAGTTTATTTTTACAATATGGGAAGAGATAAAGACGATACTCAAGTACGTCTTGAACGACGTATACAAATCTTACTTTTCAAGTGGGGTCACAAGTTACATGACGTATGAGTGATCTAACAATTTGTTCATTATTCACACATCCATATCCATTCTCAGAAGAATAACGTGATTTATGATTCTCTCTCACCAACCCAAGAAAATAATAATAACAAATTAATAATTATTAACAATATTGCGGCTTTTCTAGAAAGTATACATTTTAATATTGGAAATTCCATCGAAATCCAAGACCATCTGGCTTCTCCGCGTGTACTATGCGTGTGTGGCTTAGGTGCTTTTATTTGGGTACTAATATTGGAGTTAATAGCTTTCCCTTCCTTGACAAGCAAAAGGGTTACAATTTGTTTTCTAGAGGAACGACAATTAATACGTTCTTTTCAAATTTTGTTTTCATGCGTACACAAAAAAGAGACTTTTTTCTTTTCCTCTAACTATTCCGTGTTTGTTTGCGGAGATGAAACAGCTTTTCCTTTCTCAGGTTACGTGACCAACCGATTTTTATGAACAACCGTACATGTGGATAACATGTGCCAACTTTTAAGTCTTGGGTTCATTCGGAGTTAAGCCAATCATGCAACTTCTTGACGTTATCATAATCTTTTTTTTTTTTTTTTCACTTTAACATTTCATAATTCTTTATTAATCATTATTGTAGAAACAACGAATCATCTAGAATATCTTTTGTGGTCAAGGATTATAATTTCATGACAACTCGGTTGAGTTAGATCTTTCACATAAATTAAAATAATTTGGTATTTGAATACTAATTGTAACCAAGTACATGATTCAAGATTGATTTAATAGTTGTCTAGATGTAAAAAATTTAAAGTCTAATTTAACGGCCTACGAATTATTGTTTTATACAAAAGATTAATTAAACAGTGGTTTTAAATAATTAAAGAGATTTGTGAAAACAGCAAGGGCTAAATAATATACGATTTTCACGCAATCTTTTTTGTCCTCGCTCAATGTAGATCTAGGGGCTCTAATTCTTTATATCTCCCTTCAAAACAGTGGCGACCAAACGGTACAGAGCAAAAGAGACCAAGTCCAATCATCCTTCGCTGGAAAGGCCTTGAACCAAAAAGAGAAAAAAAAAAAAGGGGGAAAAAATAGGAAACTTATTTTCTTGGGACCCACCGAAGGTTCCAGGGGCCCACACATGATGTCTGGATTCTAGATTTTTTTTTTCTCTTTTTGGGGGCCAAATTTTTTGACTCTAGAACTTGGCAAATGCGTTTTGGACATTTGACTCGTCGTTGGCCCTGCCAAAGGCGGCTTTATCATGCAAGCACAATTTCCGGTCCAATTTGACTACTTCTACTTTGGCCATACCAGAACCTAAAAATCTTCATATTGAAACCTGATCTATGAATCTGGTTTCTGAACCTAAAAATAAATAATCGAACGTGAGTTCACTAATATGAAACTAACCTTCAGGGGCTTTGACTAATCCTAATTATTTAATTAATTTACTAAAAAATATATATCAAACGTCATTGCAACTCAGCTAAGCAAAAGAGGTTATTTAAAATGCATTTGACAACGTAGTTAGAACCAATTCATTGTAAAATGTGATAATTTTACACTATAATATGTAAGAATTTTATATTGTCGTAATTTAAATAATATAGTTAAAACGATATTATTAAACATTGTTTTAGTTTTTAATTATGTAATTATGTAAGTGGGGTTTTGTTTTATCCTTCCGGATGATATCTTGTTCTTCTTCGGGTTAGTTTCAAAGGCAATGACGCAATTTTATGGCCTTTTTTTTTTTTTGGCCTTAATCCTGTATACCCCACAACTTTCTTTACAAGCACGTACTAATATATATATATATATATATATAAAATATGTATCAGGCTTTTCTTTCTTTTTTTTTTCCCTAAAGTATATAAAATGTGTTAGGTTGCCATTAGATGAGAATGTCTAGGTGTTCCCAATTTAAATATCCAATAATATTTAAAAGGAAAGAAAAAAAAAAAAAAAACCTGTCATATACAAGTTTCTCCTTTATAAAGCTAAAAAGAAAGTCATGGTAGCTCGGAGGATTGTGCAAAAATATCAAGTGGATCGATTAAATAATTTAGTAATTAAATACAAACTCGGGTTATTTGATATAAACCCACTTTAATGAATATTAATGTATATAAATATCTTTCGTTGCATAGTAGTGGAATCTCAGCCCTTGCCAAAGGAGGGATTAACAAATGAAGTATTGAACTGGAGAGTTGAATGTCCGCCTCCTTAACTGTCTATTGAATTAACCACCAAAGATTCTATGAGGACAATGTTTTTTTTTTTTTAATATTCAATTTTAAAAAAATATTTTAGCCACAAAATTAGTACAAGCTAGACAAAAATAAACGAACAATGGATAAAAAAAAAAAATACAAATCCTTTGCGAGGACAAAATGTTGCATGTGATCACATGCTTCCCAATTGGGCGGTTCCACCTTATCCGCTCGATTGATTGTAATTCATTTTATACTCCACACCAAATATGGAAGGAATTTATTTTTAAATGGTTTTCTTTTTTCAAAAGTTCGGTTTGTAAACTATGAACCAACGAAGATTTTGCTAGATATTTTAAGTTATCACATGGACTCAAAGTTACATTGTATTTGCATCGAATTTAATTTTATTACCATGTTCGTTCTAATCTATGCACTACCAATAGGACTAACAAACAAAACAAATTCGTAATACTATTAGGTGTTTAGAAGGGTAGTTTAAACTATCAGTTTAGGTTTAAGAATTGTAACATATGAAAGTTTTACATTGTAATTTTTTACTATAACATGTGAGAGCTTTACACAAGTCATAGTTCAAATCAATGATTTGAACTATTGTTCCAAACACTCTTTATAAGTGATCATTTACAATACTATAAAAATACAATGAGATTCAAAAAAAGAAAATAAAAGAATGAGAATAAAGATCATTAGTTTCCTTTTTAATGAGAATGAGAATCGGAAACTCGTTAAAGATATAAATAAATTTGACATTTATTTTTCATGTATATTGTGTTTAGAAGTAACACATGATTAGATAATAAATAGAATCACTTTTATTTTCTTTCTCCTCTCATGTATAAATGCTATAATAAGGGCATGTTTGATAAATCGTGAAATAATTTAAAAGAAAATGTAGTAAGATTGGAAAAGAAAGTAAAATAATAGGACATTTATTCATTTTATAGTGTTTACTTACTTATTTAATAGTGTAATGGGACACAATCTAATTTACTTTCTAGTGTTTACTAAACTTAAGAATAATAATCTTATTTAAATAACTACTAAAATGACTTCTTACATAACCAAATATTATTTTCCTTATAGCAAAGAGTATATTAGTAAATTTAAGTTTCATTTCCATTAATCAAAAATCGATAATAGGAGTATCCAAGTATTTATATTATCTTTGCTTATTTCTTATACTATACGAGGCTCACAAATCTCTCATTACTAATTTTACAAATAAAACATTATTAAAAAAAAAAGAGAATTACTCCTTACTTTTACGTTCACCCCTTACTTTTCCATTTTTTTTTATGTAAAGTTAATATGCTTTAAGAGTAAAATATACACTACAATTTAGTAGTTACATGGAGCAAAATTAATAGTTTATACATCCTTCTAAAATTTATATCATGTTGAAATTATAATAAAGTTTTAATAAAAACTTCGCAGCATGGTACAAAAGCAACTCATTAATATTACACCTTTTTAAAATTATTAGATCATATCATATCCAAAAAATATATCCAAACTCACATATAATTCAATAAAAGTGTGGGCTTAAAGTTATGTTCTTATTTTATTTTTATTTATTTTTTATTCTCCAACCTCCTAAACTCGAGGTCCATTTGACCCTACTCAAAGTCATTGTGAACACTACTTAAAACTCGATTATGCAAATCTTGATCTTAGATACGAAAAAAAAAAGTACAAATCTTACAAAAATTTACCTTTTTTTCCTTTTTTTTGCCCTTTTTTCTTTTTACGGTGGAAGGGTATTTTCTTTAACTTTGTTCTAGAATTTCCCAAACACCACACCCCAATTCCCTCATGATACATGTCAATGTCACAATGGAAAGACCCACATTTTTCGCGCGGCGACATTCATGCACCCACTCCCACACGATTTCATCTTGCTAATAAAAACGCAATTTCTTTTATTATTATTATTAAAAAAAATGCTGTTAATTGTTGATTGTCGTTTTAAGGCGTTTTAGTTGTTGCCGTTAGCTTTTGTGTCAGAGAGACAGTCATAGATAGAGAAAGAAAGAGGAGAGAGAAAGAAGACGAAGAAGAATGAGAGAGAGAGAGCTCCTATATTTTGACCCGCTAACTTGCGCGTGTAAACAAAAACAAAAGCAAGTTCTTAGCTCTTCCCTCTTCTTTCGTTCATATATTCATTCTTCTTCTCTCCAGAAGAAGCCAGAAGAAGAAGAAAATACTTGTCTCTCTCTTTCACTTTCTCTCTCTAAATTCTCTTTCTACCAATTTGGCTATGATGGGTTTTCCGTTCTCTTCCAAGGAGGAGAAATCAAGGAGAGTTGTGAGATTAGTAAAAACAGTGTTCTTCTTGATAACGATGATGATCTCTCTCCTCCTCTTCTCCGCCCCCGTCCTCCTCGTAATCGCCGACGCCATCCTCCCCTCCGCCATCCTCTCCGCCGCCGCCCCGCTGCCGTTGTCGTCCTCTCCCCTCGAAACGCTGTCGTTTCACTTCCGCAACTATGACTTCCGTTACTCCCTCATCGACATCCCCCTCATCTCCATCCTCCGTTCCTTCATCATCATCTGTAAGCAAAAACTAATATCAAATTTATTTATTTAAAATTTTTGCTTTAATTTTCAGAATCAGAATTTGATTTTTTTATTTTTTATTTTTTATGTTTTTAGGTGTTTATGGGTTTTGCGACGGGCCGAGGCTATCGAGAGGGCCGTATTTGGGGATAACGACGGTGTGTTCGATTCTGTCGTTGGTTTTCGTGTCGTTTAAGGCTTCGTATGTGTTTAGCGCATCGGGTGGGTCTGGGTCGTATGTGAGAACCGCTGAAATAGCCCTCTTCTTGTGTTCCTTGGTATTGGCCGTTGGTCACGTTGTTGTCGCCTACAGAACCGGTTGCAGAGAAAGACGGAAGCTTTTGGTTTACAAAATCGACATTGAAGCTGTAAGTCGTTTTTACTCTCCTCTTTTTTTTTTTTTTTCTTTTTTTCTTTTTGCCTCAAATAATTGAATTTTTTGGGTTAAGAGAAAATTGTTTTGGGGCAAAGGGGTAGAAAAATATTATTCAAATATTCTGCTGAGATTTGATGTCTTAATTTTAACCTTGCATATTATTTAAAAAATATAAAAATATAAAATTATATTTAACTAATTTTGATATGTTTTTTTATTAATTGATTAGATGTTATTTAAGATATAAAAAATACTAAAAATTGGAGGTGTCACGTTAGATGATATGACATGACATGGTAGCGTGGTCATGGGCTTTTAGACCCACGAGGCGTATAAACTGAGATAACTAAGAAATGTCTTTGATGTATGGTCGGGTGATTGAAACTATGATTCTTATCACAAATTTAATTATAAATAATATAAAATTTTTATTTGATACAGTAACAATAAAAAAATTACTATAATATAAAATTTTTATATGCTACAATAAAAATAATTTTAACTATTGGTCTAAAAATTGCTCAATTATTGTTAATGGCCGACAACAGGTTGAATTTATAAGTTTTTGAAAGGTCATTTTCTTTTAAAAAAATCATTTTCTTTTTAAAAAAATGTGTAAAATATTTGGGATGGAGTCCGGGACATCGCAGTAATGCTCATGTCGTGCTTTGGATTTCTATGAAATCAATGTGTAAATTGTTTTCCTGTTTTTATAAATTTGGACAGTTTTGACCCATAAGATTTGTCATACATATTTTTTACATTTTAATATGATTTTGACAATTAACATAATAAAATATAGTTGCGTCAAACGATCCAATTAAATTCGCAGTTTTTATTTCTGAATTATTACTTGGTCTACCAATCAAAATAATAATAATAATAATAAAAAAATCAACTTGAATCCTCTCTATTCAAAAAGCCCACGATGGGAAGCCGTCCCCATCTATGGCATATGGGCAAGTCGTAGTTGTAGTTTGATTGTTTTGACCATATATTTAAAAACTGTGCCCGCATATTTGTCGGGTCAGAATAATCTCTTTTTTTTCTCTTCTTTTTTTTTTTTTTTTTCTACCTTCCTCCCTTCATGTTGCTTTTTTCCTCTTTCTTTTTCAAGTGCTATCCCTCTAATCACCTTATATAATATTCCTTCCCCACAAAGGGGGATCTTAACAGAACGATATTTAGCAAAAAAGTTTATGCTTTCAACATGCTCCTCTGATAGGCCTTTGTACCATTGAAATAACAAAAGATGATTTTAGTAAAACCATAAATAAGACGACATAAAGTATTGGCCAATGATAAATTAAATTAGGAATAATTAATGATACCCACAATTTTTTATTCCTAGAATCTAATAAAACTATAATATACGCTAATAATATATGTTATTCTGTACCATCTGTGCAGGTTTCAGCTTGTAAGAATGGATTTCCTATGTATCAGAAGATTCTTCAAGAAGAAAGAACCAAGTGAACACTAACAACGTAGGAAAACTTTTAACATCGGATTTCTCTACTCTGTTCAGCTAACCATGTATTTGGAGCCACGAGTTTTCAGGTAAACTTTGCTCCAAAATACTTTTAGTTTGAAATGAAAAAATTTCGTAAATTGTCGAAAGTTTTATATGGTTCAAGCCATTTGTCACATAGTAGTCCTATTTTTACCCTTTTTTTATTTTTTTATATAAAATATTTGGTCATCACCCATGTGCAGCTCACTACAAAAAAATGGTCCAACTTGACTCATATTTGGCTCATATCTGATGCCAGCACAACAAATGAAGTTCTGAAAACTGTTTGTTTTCTGCAGATTTCTGCAAAATTAGGAATCGGCAAAGCTCAAGACTATTTACACCAGAAACTGACAAGACAGCAGATAGATAATTCACGCGACCACTTGAACATGCCGTATATGCTTGCGTATAATGTATAGATGGTGTGAACCATTGATTGTAGTTACAGAGGCTGCCATATTTCGGCATACATACACATACACTGGCTTTTTTTTTCTTTTGGTCTCTAACCAATTGTACATGGTGGTTTTTTTTTTTTTTTTTTTTCGTATAGAAGAAATATAAGTTTGCGAAAGGCGTTTTCCTGAACTTATGGTGTGAACTTTGTTGTTCATATGGTGTACAGAGAAGTGAGTTTTGTGTTCATATGAATAATGTTTGAGATCGAATGTAAATACTAGCGCGGATCACTGGTTTGGAAGATTTTGAACGCTTTTAGAAGTGTCGTGCTAATCTTTCACATATTTGCCAGCGTACCCTTTTTTTTTTTAACCAAGGATTCTGAGTTGTAACTTACGTTATAAGAAGCTATGACTTAAGTTGCTTGGGGGACAATTTATCACAAAATTAGTAAAACTGTAAGAAACGTCACATTTTTCTAACTGTTGGTAGCAAATGTCGTTAATATTTAAAATACGTATCAATTCTTCTGTTTAAATTAAAGAATTGTACAGACTAAAATGCCCTTAATATGTTTTTTTTCCTCTCTCTTCTGTGCCACTGCCGTTGCTTTCTTCGTCTCTGGTGGTGTTCGACTTTGACATCCTTTGGGCAAATCGGCTGCATGACGATGGCTCGGATGGCGACGCAAAGCTCGAACGCAGACGGCAAGGGAGGCTCATACCTGGATGTTGATGCGAGGCTCAAACTGATGCAAGATCGTCGGATCTTGTGGTGCATTTCCCATGGCTTATCGGAGGGGAGCTTCGTGATCCCATGGCTGCACGACGATACCGACTAGCTGCAATCGTCGACCAAAGAAGAGAGAGCAGAGGGAAAAAGAGAAAGAAAAAAGAAAACTAAGGAAGTTGCAGATGAGGGAGGGGGAGAGGAAATGAGAGGAGAGAGAAATAAAATAAACATAAGAGGGTGGTTTTGACATTTTAGCATCTGATTCATTTAAATATGCTCCCTTTAAAAAAAATTATTAATTTTGATTGGCTTTCCTGGAATTGCGCTTTCCCTCAACCTCCCACGAAAGTAACGCTTACAAAATCAAGTTATATTTTAATTTATGCCACCGTCCCAACGTTAACATTGGGTTTGACCCATTGGCAAACTTTGGATGCAGTCTCTTTAGCACGTCAACTCAATTTGACACCGGTCCATTGTTCTTGACCTAACCATGGTGTTGATCCTATTTGTTGGCCCAATCTCGGTATTGGTTTAACGTTGACGCCTATACCAGCATCTCATCCTGAACTTGGCCATGGTCTGATCCGATTGTCTCAACCATAGAGTTGAATCTTGCGTCAAAACTGGAGTTGTCATCATTCCCGACCCTAGGGTTGGCCCCAGCCTATTTTCTCGACCCGACATTATTTTAAATCTGGCCATATGGGAGTTCTAAACCTGTTAGCCCAACATTGATGCCTTTGTTGTTTATTTTTTATTAAAAGAAGTGGTATGAATCAAATAAAAAGAAATAAATAATAAAACATAAAAATAACAATAAAAGATAGTCTATCACCTAATTTAACTTTTGGAGATGTATGCAACTAGACTCTCTTAGGTGCCTCTGTATTATTTGGAGTATTTTGGTTAAGACGCTAAATTTTATTTATGTCATTATAATATATTTTCAAATAGTTTTTAGGTAAATGGTATAAATCAATCCAAATGAAAAATATGTGGCATGCAATATAAATATATCCCATTAACAAAAGGCATAAAAGCACCATATGCAGTTGAGTAGAGGTAATTTTTAGATTGTTTATTTTATTGTTTAAAAATTAGAATTTAAACTTTTTTGCTACACTAATTTTTGCTTGCAAAAATTTAAATTTCTGCCCAAACTTTTGAACCAAGCAGGCAGTTTTAATTTTATATAATAGGTCATGACAATTAATAATAAAACCATGCTTTTCCATCAAGATATTAATAATTGGATGGATAAGATTAGTTTGAGACAACTTGAGTTTGGGGACTCATTCTGACAAAAAGTTAGAGACTCCAATGAATTTGGCTATAGATCCAGGACTATAGAGCAAAATGAGATTTGGCCATAAATCTAGGGTTAAAAATAGAATTAACCAAAAATCAAACGATGTCGTTCATTTTGGACAAATGGATTGCCCTGAATTTTCATTTTTTCTCACACAGATTTTCCCGTTTCAAAAGAAAAATCGAAATTTTCTCGGAAAAACGAAAAACCAGGGTTTAAGAGTAAAAGAGCTCGCTCCATAGCCGAAGCAGAGAAAATGAGGTTCAACTTCGATTTAATGAAGCGAAACCGGTGCAACTAGGAAGGTCGTCCTCGACGTCCAAAAACGACGTCGAATGGGTTCCCCTCAAGAACCACCCTCTCTTCACCTTCTCCGCCGCCGACTCCACCTCTCTCCGATCGCCGAGAAATCTCTTGGCTTGGGACGGAGCTTCTCGCCTCTACATCTGGGACTCCAGCCTTCTCTGCCTTCATCGGATCTCCGTTCGCATTGGCGACCTGGAGCCCACTGCTGTCCTCGCTGCTTCGCCGTCTAAGGTAAGTCACTTTTCTCTCGTTCGATTGTCTATCTCATATTTGGTTGCCGAGAAAGTGAAGGAAAATTGAATGAGTGTGATGTGAGTGTTGGCTAGCATTTACTGTTTTGGAATAGTTGTTTAGTGCTTTTTTTTGGTATGGCTAGTTGGATAATAATATTTGCATATATAAATTGGCATTTTTAGGTATTTAAATTGTTATATCTCCTTTGGTTTTTAAGTTCATTTTTTTGATAAATTTCGGTAATTTGATAGGTATTGCGACCAGACGTGGAACTTGAATTTGAAGTTGATAAAATTTCTATTAATAGGAATGGATCGGCACTTTTGCTTGCCGGCTCGGATGCTTTATGTGTTATGTATATATGCGGGCGTGCTTCTTCCAAAGACAATGCCACAATTTGTAGGTATGTGCATAAAACGACGATGCCTTGTTGGTTTATTGTTTTGCTTGGCATTTTAGAATCAATAAATTGGGGTATCAAGTGATGAAACTTAGGTGGAATATAAAATGTAAATGCTCTTGGCTGTTTCAAGCATATTCTTCTTGGTAATTTATTTTTGAAGCTGCTGTATTTTGTTGATGCAACGCAATCACAAAAAATTATAAATTATGGGAGCACCTCTCTCTTGAAACCAATTCTAGTTTTAGGATTTCTTTGACTTTTTTTTAATTGGTTTTTTTTCATATCATTTATTATATCAAATACTTATAATGGAGAATCACATGGAAATCTGTTGGTTTTCTTTCGATCACTATAAGTTTTGAGGATTAGTATGGTAAACAATCTTGTCATAGTACTTAAAAAAATCTTATCATGGTGAACTCGTTGTTAACCTTTTGCAGGACTGTTAATGTTGGTTCACAAATATATGCCAATGGCAGCAGTGTTATACGTGTGCTGCAAGTTTTGTGGCACCCTTACAGTGACACAAACTTGGGAATTCTTCTTCCGATTCAGTTCTCAGGTGTTGCATTCTTTTTCATTTAGGAAAGGCAAGTGGATAGTTTTTGTGTTGCAGACATAAATTTCGACGTATACAATCTGTGAAACTTGGAATATGCTTTCTGGGCTTCTTTTGGCTTTGCATCATGTCAAAAAATATAGGGAGTACAAAATCGTAGGCAAATGTCTGTGAATTTATATAAAAGGAAAAAAAATGTTGAATTGATGGTGAACCAGACTTTTTAGGGCATAGTTTTGCAGTATCATTCTTTCCAATGTTCTTATTAGCTTATATTTGTTGCTTTCACAGATGCTTCATTGTGTTTCCTCTTTTAATATTTCATGTTTGCTATTGTTTTGTAGAATTTTTGATTTGTCTTCAAATCTTTTGCAACCAGAGCAAGAGTATTATCTGCAGCCTGCCGAACCAGGAAGACACACGAATGCCGCATCAATTTGCCCTGTTGATTTTTCATTTGGTGGTGATCATTTGTGGGACAGGTTTAGTGTAAGTAATAACTAACACTTGTGATTCCGTTGGCCTTGAGTTTTTCAATGATATTTCAAATGCACCGATATTCTGTCAATTTTGGATTTAAGAGCTGTATTTGATGTTTTGACGTTCATGATTTTATTTTTATTTATTTATTTATTTTTCTAATGTTGTTGCAATTTTGGAATCTGTTTATCACACTTTCATGTAGTTTCTGTTTTCCACACAGTTTTTGATTTTGAGGTAAATGTATTTCTTCAATTCGTGGATTTGCTGGTAGTTTGTGAGGCATGTAAATCTTTTTCAAATCTAAATTCTGTTACATCTTTCTCTTGCATATAACATTCTGAGATCAACTATTAGAGAAAGTAGATTTCAATTATTTTTTATTGCTTATGGTAGCACTTGTGAATTATCTTGCAATTTTTCAATTATTACGTAAGAAGATATTTAGTCTCAGTTTTCACTGCAGAGTTGTTTGCCCTTTACTATTTATTTTATGCTATTTTACAGGTCTTTATTTTGTTCAGTGACGGTTCAGTTTATATCCTTTGCCCAATTGTTCCTTTTGGAAGGTACTTTACTTCTCATGTGCACTTTTTTGTTTTTTCATTCTCCCTGCCCTCGTTACTCACAGCGCCACAAGACCACTGGTCATGTTCAAATCTCTTAATGAATGGTTGAATTTTTAAGAATAAAATTTTATACATATATTTGTAAGGTTTCAGCTTGATTTAAGCACTTTAAGAAGACCTCGATTCTTAATAGTTGAACCATGGTGTCTCTCATACTATTGTGTTGACACTTGCTGTTGGTCGTGGGAGTAAATGGGTCATTTGCAATCTGTTCTTGTGCCCCATTAGGAGCTTGCGTTGTATGTACTTTGCCTTTGTAAGGCTAATTATCCTGCTTCAGCTTTTGCTTTGCTTTTTGTGTCAGAAATGTTTTTTTGAACGGACCAGGATGCTGTGTTCACTCATTAATATTGTCATCCTGCATCTTTGCGTATATGCCTTTACATTTTACAATGCTCTAACATCATGATGTTTTAGCAAACTCAGATTAAGTACCTATTTGAAAGCTATCTGGCTTTTTATACTGCATGCTGATGTACTATTCTCATTTCTTGCAACAGTGTCTACAAATGGGAGTCTATAATTGAGATACATAGCGATGCCTATACATTTGACCTGAAGTCATCCAATTCATCAGCAGTTAGTAATTCTAATATGGCAATTTCTTGGTTGGAAGCAACATTTCCAGATTTAACGCACCAAGCATTGGAATGGACAGATCTATCTGCAATAAGAGCTCGTCCTTATGCTTTATTTGATGCATCACTTTCTTTGCAGGTAGTGATATTGTCCTTTCTACTCCCTCTCCTTCTCTATTTGGAAATATGTTACGTTGTCTTATCCACAGGCATGTTGTAGTTGCTTACGTTATGTAGAACTTGAAAATATGCAAGTTAACTATTTTGTAAAGGACATGATACTGCTAGTGGTAGATATGTATTTGCATTTCTATATAGACGTATATTAAGTCACTTTCATTTTGTAATATAAATAATTCTGCTTAATCTAATTTAGTCAAAACTTTTTTTCCATGATTGCTTCCAAGTTTATCAGATGTTAATTCTTTGAGATGCCACTAAACCATTTTATTTGTGATTTTCTAGGGGCCTTTAAGAAAAGTGTGCCATGAAGATAATGAGGATTTAGCCATTCATGGTGCAGAATGTGAAGGCCGTGCGGTTTGTTTTCTATACAACATAGTCAGCAAAGACTCCATTTTGTTGACTGCCTGGAGTGGAGGGCAATTGCAAATAGATGCCATGTTGGTAGCCCACCTCGTGTCCGTGTGGATTCCCATGACCACATCCTTGGTTTGGCTATGATTTGTGAGTCAATTCTAGTCGATCACTCCATTGCAAAGCTTGATCTACCCCTTGATAATACTGTTTGGCTGGGACACCCTCCCCCTCTGTTGAGGCTAGCCATTGTGGATCTGGCTCTTCCTTAGAAAGCAGAAGGTGGTTCTTTTATCACGATGTTTGTTGATCCCCAAATGCCAGAAAGGGTATATTCCCTTCATGATGGACGGATAGATTCAGTGGTGTTGCATTTTCTTCCCTTTACGAGTCAGACTAGTGGCAAAAATGAGGCTGGGAGGACTCCATCTGTGCATCCTCTTCTGAGTACATGCCGGGGAGAAGCATCCTTGCTGTCTCCACTTCATGGTTTTGTGTCACTATCGGATTCGTTTGGGTATTCATGGATTGTGGGAGTCACAATTTTGCGTGAGTGTTTTGTTCTAGAGATGAAAACATGGGACCTATTGCCTCCGATTAACATCAATATGGAGAAAAAAAGTTCTGAGTCTGAAGAAGTAAAAGAGAGAGAAATGCCAGATATCATCATAAGCAAAGAACTCCTAAGCGGACCTAAGGTGGTTCTTATACCTCAGATTTCATTGAATCTTCGTTCTGTAGCTGCTGATTCAATTGAAGGTCGCTCAACACTTCATCAATACTTCAAGCTTTTCCATGAAAATTATGGGGAATATGCCCGTAAGCTGATTAGATACCATGGTGCTAGAATATTGCAACTTTCTTTGTTCAAAGACTATTTTTGGCAGTGTGATCTTTTCTGTTTTTTTTTTTTTTTTGGTCTTATTGGCTTGTGTTTTCTTTTGGAAAATCCTGCGAATTAAGCACTTTTAAGGGTGACATTGACTGAGCCTTTTGATAGGTGAAAATTTCCATGCTCTAGTCTTATTCATGTTTCTTTTACAAAATTAGATAATCCTTTGTCTTCCACTTTTTTAGGCGTACTTCGAGCTCAAGCATCACGGTCCTCACTTGAAGAAAATTATTGGTGACCAGCATTCTCGTTTAGGTGAGGCAGACGAGAAAATTTTGAAGGTTGAGAAGCAATCAAAACTTGGAGGATAGAATCGCTCACACAATTGAGCAGCATAGTTTCCTGGAAGAGCGCTTGAAGCGCTTGCGGAATTTGCCAGGGGCTCTCTCCAAAGCTGAGCGAGAATTCAAGTATTAGCTTGGTACCGCGCATGTTTTTCCTGGCGAAGTTTCTTATGCAGTTAATCAAATCTGATTTGATTTTTAGCCGTTGGGTTTTCATTCCCAACCTTTTTTTTGTTTTTCAAAAAGATTAAGTACTTTATTAAACTGGGAGTTAATTTGTTCTTAAAGAACAAGTTAGGCTTTCATTTACCTTCTCAGAATTAACACATCTTTTTATGTCTTTGCAGACCAGTTTGATGGAGTCGAGCTTGATGCTTTGCGATCTTCAATATCCGCTTTGACCGCAAGGTTGAGAAGGTACACACAATCTCCAAACGGCAATGCGTCAAGCCAACAGAAACTAATTCCAGTTAGGAAGAGTCTCGTCCAAGATTCGCAAATCTTTTAATCTGAAATCCTCGCTCGAGAAGCTTTCACTCGTTAACCTAGACAATTCAAAAAAGGTTAAGCTTGTTGAATCCGCATTGAAGAGCCGGAAAAGCAGCAGATGATACCTACTCCTGTTTGAGATATGCAATTGAATAACAGGTTTTGAATTTGTAGCATGAAAAATCACTCTATTCGCTTTGGCGGCTTACACTTTTCAAATGAAGCTGATGCGACCAAATGGCGAGTCTCTTTTGTGTTTTAGATACGTCTAGAGATGTCAAATGGGCCGGCACGGCTCGGCCCGGCCTAGCTTCTTTAATTTAGACCCATCTATATCTTGTGCCGTGTTTATTGTGTCGTGTTAGGCTTGATTCAGTTAATTTTTCTGATGTCAAGTCTAACCCATAACTCATTTATTTGGGTCGTGCCAATAAAGTGTGTGCAGTACTCGTGTTTGTATAGATGTGTTTTTTTGTTGTACTTTTAACTCAAAATGTGTCTTTCCTTTGTCTAGTGTTAAAATTTACAAAAAAAAAAAAAAAAAAACTAAATAGTAATAAAAGAAAGTGTATTATTAAAAAATATTTTTTTTGAGGACAACAATATTGTGGAATCTTGTAAGGTCTAGTTTACATTATTTAATTTTTCATATAAATCAAAGATGGTAAATATATATTGATAATTAACAATTTGTCAATATAAAAGAATCTATTTGATCTTTTTTTTTAATCAAATCTATTAAAAGTTCAAAACTTTTTTATTAAAAAAATATGTATAAAAATATAAAATATATTAGTAAAATTAATTTTAAATTGTATATTTTAATCGTGTTTATAATTAGATTTCAATTATGCTTTTAATGTATTTGTATTGGGCTCTTACTAAGCTCTGTCTTTAACATGTTTCGCATTAAAAAAAAAATTACACCAAGCTTAGCCTATTCAATAAAAAAATGAGCTAGATTTATTTAATAATTGTATCATGCTGGTCTTATTTTTTACTGTGTCACGCTCATATTATTTAATACGGCCGTTTTGACATCTCTATACATGTGTTAAGAATTAGACTGTACAAATTCCAATATTCAGTCACCTATGAACCAAAAAACATATATTATAAGCATTATGAAGAGGAATACTAGTGTGGTGATAACTCCGACCCGGCCGCACAGAATGAAAGCAGAATTTGAGGGGCTCGAGGAAGGCCATGAGAGAAGAAGCCCTTTTTTTTAAGTTTGCCGTCAGAACTTTTTTAGTACTTTTGATAAAGCGAGGCGTTACACATGCCATGCACATTCATGTTTCTCGTCAGAACTTTGTTGCATTGTCTTTGATTTCTTTTGCATGATTTTTTCGTACGGACGAATTGGATGATAACCCTTTACAGAGGAGCATATATGAGAACTGTGAAAAGTTTAAACCAAGAAGATTCCCACTCAATGGAGCTAAAAACACATGAATTTAATTAATTAAGCTTATAATAAAGAAGATATTAGCTTTTATTGCAATAAGAGGACAAAAGATCAACAAGATTACAGCTTGGCTACATAATCCCTGCCTTCCATGTCTTCTCTACTGTTTTTGGATTTTACTCTGTACATGGCCAATTAGGATTCCTACGCTGCACAATAATAGGGTATCGCTTCTGAGTCCTAGTGGTTGGGAAGAACAGCAATTTATCCTCTTCAGCAGGAACCCAACTGTCAATAACAAACACATCCCCAAAATTAGCCCCAAAAAGCAATGTGTGTATGTGCAACTAATAAGATGTTTGGTAAATGATTTTAAACATTATAGCATGTTAGAGCTTTAGATTGAGAACAATTCAAATTCACAAGTTTAAACTCATTTATGTTAAACTTATTTATCAAACATAAAGTAAATCAAATAGTCATTGAAATTCATGCACAATATTATGTACAAATTACAACCGGTGAATGTTGTATTTTAATTACCTGAAACGGGTGGTTAAATGGTGAAGGAAAACTGAAAGTTCTACTCTAGCAAGTTCGTAGCCTGGGCACAACCTTGGCCCACCGCCAAACGGGGTGAACACATTGATGGAACTGCTTGTTCCTCCAGAGTTGTTCTGCCAAAAATAGTAAGCAATTAGCAAAATCAAAAGAGCATAAAAAAAAAATGTGGATTGGGAAATGGAAAAGAGATGAGGATTTTACCTCCCATCTCCATGGATTAAAGGATCTAGCGTCCTTGAAGTGCTCTTGCTCTAAATGAACAGCGCGAAACGACGCAAAAACCTTCCACCCTTTGGGGATTGTGTAATCTGTTTTGGTCCAAGGATAATTTAGTTATGATTTTTTTTGTTTTTTGAATTAGAAGTACTTGGAGTGTGATAATACTAGTATATGATTTTATTTATTTATTTATTTATTTTTTGGTATTTTGAATTAGAAGCACTTGGGAGTGTGATAATACTAGTATTATTTGTTACCTTTGATATTGATATCTGTCATGGCTCGCCTAAATACCCCACTAATTATGTTTGCCACACGCAGTGTCTCATTAACAACCTGAAATATTGAATTATATAAGTGGTTAATAAATAAGGTACTTGATGAAGTTGGAGATTAATTATCATTTAATAAGATGAACATTTATTTAGTCAAATACTTACACACTGAGTGAATGGCATTGACTTGTAATCACTCCATTCCAGTGCTTCCGATGACTCCCTCTTTTTGGCTCTAATTTGGTCATGCTCCTCCTGCCAATGAGACCACAAAACAAGAGTTAATTTTTTAATTACTTTTGTCACTGATATTAATTAACTATTTTTTATGTCAATACATTTTTAGAATTACAGATTAGTCTTAAGTTTGACTTCAAAGGGTAGCAACATATAAAACTTTTGATAAAAATTTAGGAAACATTACTGTAATAAGAAGAATTAATTAATTAATTAATTATTTTTGCTGAAACGCTAAATTAGAATTTGCTAATGATTCACATATACAACTTCCTCCACAAAAAATAGGGGACCACAGAAAACCAACTTGCATGGGATTAAGTGGGCCGTAGACCATATTCCATCCTTTTGAGGCCTTTCACCACCACTGGTCCCACATCACACATCTCATGTAAACACTAAACACCAACGCTATTAGGCTAACCAACTTTTTTAGAATATCCCTCTTAGGGGGAAAAAAAGAAGAGGCTTTTTAGCACATAATAATGACGATAGAGCCAACGAACTAAAAACAAAAAATTTAAAATTTTTCCGGAAGTACTAAAAAAATAACTTAACCATAGAATTATATTTTACAAGTGTTAAATTTACAAAAAAAAAAAAAAAAAAGATGATGATTTTAATCAAATTTAATGAGAAAATGGTTTTGGATTATATTTAATGATTTGCAACATTAACCGATAAAAAAGATAAAAAATAATACCCAAAAAACCAGAGATTTGATTTAGCCGTTTAAGGACGATTTCCAGCCGTCGGATCTTTCCACGATCCTAGAAATCAGAACCACACGTTTCCCAACGACCACGATGCTCCATATGGGTCCACATCCGCCAGCAGTAGGACGAAAATACCCCCAGAAGTAGCACGTGAATCAAGGGCTGTTCTGACACGTTCTTCCAGCATGTCGTAGGCTAAACAACTGCGCAAAAAGCCTAAAAGCGCGCGCACACACGGAGGCTTTTGGGAAGGGCGTGCAATTTCGAACGAAGAGGAGAGAGAGAGAAAGAGAGAGAGAGAAGCGGAGAGAGAAAGAGAGAAGGCAGACTGAGTGCATAGATGTATGATATTGTCCATCTGTGTTTTAACGTCCACACGACACAAACTTTAGCCATGTACGTTGACTTTTACGTTTGTGCTGTGTACTTTATGTTTTGCTAAACCTTTCCACTACCTCTTTTCTTCGAAAAGAATGCCTCAAATAGTAGTTTAAATTATTACCGCATAAAATTTTTACATATTATAATAAAAAATTATAATATAATTTTTATATGTTATAATTTTTACATTTAAATTAATTATTTAAACTACTTTTTTTAACCCTTCGTAAAAAGAACAGCTCACTCGGCTGATCTCCACAACAAACGTTACATTACATTCGTCGCCATAACATAGAATTCTACGCCACAACACCCGACACAATTTATTCCACGTCCTTGTCAACCTTTTTCACCGCAGAGTTGAAAAGTTTGATCTTCATTTTTTTTTTTTTTTTGTTGCAAAAAAGGCATCTAGCTAGAGGGAATATCTGTTTGCGGTTCTTTTTTTTTTTTTTGTCAGATAAATGTTGGAGATTTTATGGGTATTGAAAAAAGTAATTTATTAATAGATATTTAAATTAAAAAAATAATTAATTTTAACCAAATTTAACCATCTAAAAAATGAGCTAGAATTTATATCATCCGAGGCACATGATTGCCCATTTATAGAGTATACCATTGACAAATTATTCAGCTACTAAAACAATACTCACTGATTATGAATGACGATTTCTACTATAGAAATTTCTTTAGACCAAAAGGGAAAAGATATAAGAATGTGGTCATAGGATGGAAAAAAAAAATCTTGTGTGATTAATTTTAAATTATTATTGGATTATGTTATTGTGTTTGGTACATTATTTATATAACGATGTTTATTGCAGAAGCAGATTCGTAATGAGAACATTTTAGTATTAATCCTATAAAAAATGAAAATTATAGTAAATGACACTTTTACATATAACTATACAACCAGATAAAAAATCTAATTACTCCAAGTTAAAAAATAATCCGAGTAAAATTTTTATTTATTGCTATTTATTTACTCTAAATATTTCCAAAGCCTTTAGATATTGTTGAATGGACATAATTATAGGGTTTTTTTATTTTCTCATAATTATAACAGGTCCAATTGAATTTGTTTTAAAAAAAAAAAGTATATAAAGATTAATATTCTGAAATTTAACACAGCACAGGTTTGCTCTGCCCCTAGGTAAGCAAAATACCAAAAACAAACATAAATACAAGATTGTACTTGTGGTAGTGTACACCTTTTTAGCACATACATACTAGCAATAAAAAAATCTTTTTGTACTCCAAGACATATTCTCCATACTTACTCCTATAATCATGATATATATATATATATATATATATATATACTATTAAAAAAAAAAGGGGCCGACGACAGAAAAACTTCCCACTGATATTTTTTGGGTACAAACACGACTTATATTTTATCATGCTATAGTACATTTCAATATCTATACTCCCTAATTATATCTACACTTAATTATGTACACTGGTATCAAGTTACTTTACATTTATGTCTTGACTGAGTGGCTTTAAGAGTTTACATTTATTGTACTACTCTCCTGATTTTCTTTCATACATGTCCGTAAAAAGAAAAGCAAAAAAGATTTTAATGCTCCTCCCTGTAATCCATGGGTGTGACCACATAATGACATCATTTTATTTAGCGGGAAAAAAGGGGGAAAAAAAAGAGCAAAGAAAGGTACCGCATGTGCACGAACATGGAACAACAATTAGAGCCTTTGTTTTCTTCTTTTGGTTTCTTTTTCATTTCCATAACATATGTCTAATTCCGTAAAGCGGTCTAGAAGTTTTAGATAACAAAAATGAGGCTCCTAAGGAGGCTAACAAGATGGTGGGGTTCTAAGAATTAGCCCCACTTTGGAAACTCATCATTTTCTATAGTTTTCATCATAAACCCCAATAAAAATAAAATCACCAAAATAATATTTTTCATAACAAAAATAAAAATAAAAATAAAAAATAAAAAACGAACCTTGAGTTGAGCCAGAGCAAGAGGAGTCTCGGTGAGGAACTTGACGGCCAGAGTCATAATAGTGGATGTCGTTTCGTAGCCAGCGACAAGCAAAGCCAACAAGAAATCAACAATCTCCTCGTCCGAGAAGCCGTCGTTTCCTGCCAAGAGAGCGGCTAGCATGTCCTTTTTGCCTTCACCAAGTTCACTTTCTTTCCTTCTTTGCCTCACTATCAAGCTCAGTGCCTCAGCCACCTTTGTCCTAGCCTACACATATACATATATACATACATATATATACATATATATGTGTGTGTATATATATATAGTTCAAACTATTTAGCCAACCTTTATCTTGATCAAGTCAATAAAGTTATTATTATTATTTTTTTTGTGGGCAAGTAAAAACCAAAAAGGGAATATTCTTCAAAGGAAGGAGAAAAATATCGGCGTAAAGTATGTATATATATATATATATATAAATATAGTAGAATTACTTTGATGGCTCTTCGGTAGGTGGTGGAGAAGAGAGGAAAAGGAATGGTAAAGAAGCCTTCAATGAGTAAAAGATACTCTTTCCTTAGAGACTCAGTCCACTCCCCCGGATCAAAGCTCATTAGCTGCTTCACTGCTAGCTCAAATGTTATCTTCACCCACACCAAAAAAAAAAAAATATAAAACAAAATCCCATCAAATGTAATAATCTCAAAACCTTGTAATAATAATTTAATATAATTTGGAATAAACAATTGGGTGTGCGGGAAAGATCAAGGAATATTGAGCAAAACTTTTACACAGGGATAAAAGAATATTATATATATATATATATGATATGCAAGTTAGCAGAATCAACACGATCAGAATCAACACGATCATACAAAAAGAATGATTATTGCCTTAATACTTTTTTTAATTCATATTTATATACAAAATATAGATCTATATCTATATATATATATGTCGTAACGTGATTATATATGCATGTATGCCACCCACTCGGCGCCGTCGAGTCTGACTCACTACCAATATATTCTCAAAACACACGAAAAAAAAAAGAAAAAAAGAAAGAAAAACACGTTACACACGCACATATACACATATAGCCAAACAACACAACAAATTAAGCAAATTCTAGAACATGCTCCACCGGATAAACAACACCACCCCAACTCGGACGATCCGCGCCGAGTCTACTCGGTCGGTACTATTCCACGACACGACTCAAATTAAGAAAAGAAAAAAAGAAAAAAAGGACCTTTTTTTTTCACATTTTTAATTTTTTTCTTTATTAATTAATATAAAATACCTTCTTGGCCTCCTCCATGAGCAAGACTCGGCCGGTCCAGGAGTCCAAATTGAGCCGGATCAACCGGTCTATATCATCCAAGAGATGGTCTTTGATGATGGACGAATTTGCGAAGCTCATAGTGAGAGAATGCATTCTCTTGTGCAAACTCCCCTTCATCAGAAGCAGAGAATGCTTCCCTAGAAGATTCGATATCGAGCTCGGATAGCTACACTCAAACAGCTTCCCTTCGTTCTGCAATATGAACCGGTTCGTCTCCGGTTCGGCCGAGAACACCGTCGGCTCGCCGAAAACGTGGGTCGTGAAGATCGGCCCGAACTTCCCGACCCGCTCGTCGATGAACGGCTCCGGATTCTCCGTCTTGTAGGCCGAGATCAGCTGGAGCGTCTCCCCGATCAGCGGCAGTCCCAGACTCCCCGGCGGTAGCCGGAGCCGCCGCCGGCGATTCTCCCGGTGGAGTAGGAAGAAAAAGAGAAAGAGAGAGGAAAAACAGAGGAGGGAAAGGAAAACAGAGGATTCCATTTTTTTCTTACCTTTTTTTTTTCTTCACATAGGTTTGTGTATATGTATATGTATGTATATGTGTATGTGTGTATATATATAGAGAGAGAGGAGAGAGAGAAGGAAATGGTATGTGGAGAGATGTTAAGAGGGCATTAATGGAGGGGAGGTGGGGGAGCACACGGGGGGGATCTGCAGAGAATCTGAAAGGGGAGGAGAGTTGTGGGAGAGGACATTAATGTCGGAAATTTTCGTATCTGACAACTTTTTCTTTTACTTTCTCCTTTTATTTTTCCGTAATTAAACTCTCTCTCTCTCTCTCTCTTTTTTTTTTTTGGTCGGTCTCTATGGGGAAAAAGGTTTTTGTGTGTGGCATCAATGCGAGTTTATTCTCATGTTTCTGCGGAGTGCGTTTGGAAAATAACCGACTATATGGTTAAAATTAAAATATTTTACTACATAAAAATTTTATATTATAGTATATAATAAATATATATTGTAGTAATTGAAATTAATAAATTTTAACAACATTGTCAAATAAAAATAACTCTGTGTGACAGCTTGAGACTTTTTAATACATTAAAAATGCAACAATTTAAGGATTAAGTTAAACGAAAATATGTGTTATAAAAATTTTATAGTTTAATATAATTTTTATGATAAATTCTATAAAAGTCAAAAATATGATTTTTAAGGATAAAAACTATGCCATAACCTTAAATAAAGAAGGAATTGTATGAAAATAAGCCGAAAAGCTTAATTGTTGTAAATTGTGTTGCAACAAATGCTAAGATAAAAATACAATTTAAGAAAAATATTATATAATAATATGAAAATTATACAATATTAAAATAATATAGTGTAAGAAAATACACTGATAAAGTTATGTAGTATGAAAATTACATTGTAAAAGTAATGCAGTGTAGGAATTAGACTGCTTAAGGTTAATTAGTATAGAAATTAGACTGTTTAAGTTAAAGTAGTATAGAAATAATACTATTTGAAGAATATGGATGAATAAGGAATGTTGTAGCAGTATAGATAATATACTAACAGTATAAAAAAATACTGTCAGTATAAATTTAGACTGTATAAAGTTAGATAATATCGAAATTACATTATGTGATGGATGTAAATAAGTATGGGAGGTTGTAAGACCTCATGAATTGTATAGAAAAGAATACCAACAGTATAGAAAAAATACTGTCAGTATAAATTTGAACTATACAAAAAGTCTTTAAGGGACCCACTATAGGATACCAAACCCCTTGGGTGGCCCAATTACACATTGTCAAGTTAAGCAAGATGATGTCAAGTGATGGCTAATGTTAGTAAGTTATCAAATTTTGGTGAGAAAATTACCAAAACAACATTTGAGGCGGCTAAATCAAATAATGCCAAGTTAAACTAACTTATTTATCGAAAAAATGATGATAAGTGATGGTGAGTCATCAAAGCTTATAAAAATTAAGTTGTATTTATCATTGTTTCATGAAATAAGAACCAAGAAAATGTTCATCTTCCTCCTCCAAAACCGTCCCCTCCCTTAGCATTTATCTCTCAAATTTTGATGAAATTCAAGCCTCCAAATTTTGGTGCTTTTGGAGGTAAAATCCCAAACTTCCTCTTATGGCTTTTGGTGATTTTCTTTAAGCTTTGGAAGGGTTTTGATGAGGTTTTGCCATGGTTTTTATGATGAAGGCAAAACAAGGTTTTGAGCTTGGCAAAGGAGGATCAAAAAGCTTAATAAAAAGGGTGTTTGGAAGGGTGGTGAGAACGGGTGGTGGGAACCACTTTTATTGTAACACGTGAGAGCTTTATACTATAGCAATTTTTTTTATTGTTACTGTAGTATGTAGAGCTTTACACTGTTCATGACTGAGTTTGTGGTGGCAACCATGTGGTGAGAACCATTGGCAAACACACGAAAAGTTTAGGTAAATTTCTAAACTTTATACTTGAAAGTTTATGCTAAAAATATGCATACTAAGTGTTTGATGTATGTTTTGGTCTATGGCATGTAATATGTATATTATGGCATGATTGGTTTATGTTCTATGATGACGACGATGATTATGGAAAGGAGGAAAGCAAGGGTTTTAGGTGTAAAAGTAAAAAAATTGTTAAACTTTGTAAAGTTTAACTAGTTTCAAAGGAATAGGATTTTGGGGGCCTTAGAGGCCAATTTTTGTCCCAAATATGGCATAGGATCTGCCAACATAGTGAGGAAAACAACTTTTTTTTAATAAACTTTTGTAAAATTTCAAAAAGGACTAAATTGCAAAGCTTTCCTAGAGTTTGACAGATTTAAAAATCAACCAAAAAGTCCACTGTAACATTAGAATTTGAGAAAATTTAAAACATAAAAGTTGTAGAACCCATTGAAATTGTGAAGACAATTGGATAGTTTGTTAAAATTCTACTTGATTTGGGAGTTATGAATTTTACGAAATTTTGAGCATAAAATTTCAAGAAATGAAAACATTATGAAATCTTTGGAATTTGACCATGAACTTTTGGATGTTTCATTCCTTGTGAAAAACTAAATGTTTCAGTACAAAATGATTGTTTTTGGTTCTTGGGGCAAAAATGTAAAGATTTTTGTGTTTCGGGTCAAAATTATAAAATTGTGTAAAACTGGGTTTTCACCAAGGAATATTAAGTTTATGAATTTCTGTGGGCAGTAAGTAACCATTATGATTATGTTTTTAAAAGATTTAAAGTTTAGTCAAGGAAAGAAAAGAAACGAACGTTAAAGGTAAAAATGCAAAGATTTTCTCATTACAAGTCAAAACTGTAAAGTTTTGACAAAATAGATTTTAACAAAATAAAAACTATTATTTGGTTTTTTGCAATGTTATGAGAAGTAAAGAAATGTATGATGTTTTAAAAAATAGGTTCCGAAAGTTTTCTAAGACCTGTCAAAGGCGAAATGGTCATTTTGTGAAAAATAGCCAAAACGGACCCAAAACAACCAATGTTGGAAAATGCCCTTTAGTGGGAATTTTTTCATAACATGTAAGAAATTAGAGGTAAATTTAAGCAAAAAGTTTAACAAGTTACGAGATGGATGAAAAACCCGTTAGGGGTAAAATCATCATTTTTAAAGAAATGGCTAAAACGTAGTTGAACACTTCAAACTAGCAATACGCTTTTAAATAGAAAATGTTTCGTAATATTTTACGTAACAAAACCGTCATGTGAGACGGAAAATTTAATAAGGGACGTTCAAGTAAAAGAATGATAACCCGATGGGTTACGAGGGTAAGTAAAGGGAAAAGTAACCTAGTGGGTTATAAAGTTAAGAGCAAGGTAAACAAATGGTTTATAAAGTTAACTAGAGTGAAAGGTAAGGTAACCTAATGGGTTACACAGTTAAAAGCAATAGGGTACAAAATAAAGAGAAAGGTAAACCGATAGCATACAAGTTAAGTTAAAAGCAAAGAACGGTTAATGTCTAAGTTTTGTTATCAATCGAGTAGATTGATAAAAAGAAAGTTAACTAATAAGTCGGGTATCATATGATTAGGACATAGAGGCCAACTAATGGAAGGAAAAGGAAGGAAACGGAAACGTTAGAGCTATAGACATGTAAGTTCAAACCTCACCTACAGCATGAAATTAATGATTTTAAACCGCTTATGTATATGTTTGTTAATGTGGTTGCAAATGTTATAAAAGTTTTTTTTTAAAGTATGTTTTCACTTGTTATGCATAAAGTTTTAAAGATTTAAGTAAAAGTTTACAATGTATTTGCAATAATTATGTTCAAAGTATGTATGCATTTTGTTAATGCATAATGTTTTACAATTTAAGTTATAAGTTTTTTATAGTACAAGTTATGATTTGCAAATGTGTTTGCATATGATGTGATTGTATTAGATATGCTTACTAAAGTTAATAAGAAGGTAAAGTAAACATAAAAAGAAAGTGTCGTATCAGCCTCCTTAATGTGAGATATACAAGTAAAGTTAAAGTTTTGACTTCCTTGATGTGAGGTATATGACCTTGATGTTTAATGGTCTCAAGTCTTCTACAAGAGAAACATCATGTTTATGATCTCATGATTAATGATGTTGGTACGAACATTAAAGTTTACAAGATAACGAGAGTTAAAAAACAAAGATAAAAAGTTAAAGTAAGAAAAGAATGTTCATAAGATGCTCATAATTGAAAGTTCATAATTGAGCATAAATAGAATCATGCACTATGAATTTGCTTGTACTCCTTATTATGAAGTGTTTATGTGAAATGATTATAGAAAACATTTTGAGAAATATTTTACGTTAAATGTTTATGAAAAACATTTTTATGTTTTCAAGAAAAAGTTTATGAAGGATGTTTTAGAAAAAATGTTTAAGAAATGTTTTATGAAAAATGTTTTAAGAGAAAGGTTTTTATGAGAAAAGCTTATAAAGTATGTTAAAATAATTTGTGAGTTTATGTTTAAACTTACTGAGCGAAAGCTCATTAAAAGTTCCTTCATGCTGTAGGTAGTTCAACGGGTGACCAGTAGGACCTGTTTAAAGATCTCAGTGCTGCGGAGGACAAATGCAAAGATTTGGATATGGATACTACTACAGTATACTTCCGCTACTCAAAGAAAATGTTTTCCTACTATTTGATATAGTGTTTTCAAAGTTTTAAGAAAGTCAAAGTTTTAAGAAATGTTTTCAAAGTTTTATATAATTACAAAGTTAATTTTTAAGTTATGATTCAGTAAATGTTAAGCAATGTCTCAATTTAAGTTACAACTGAAGTTATATCAACTTTTAAGTATGTTAAAGGAAAAGCAAAGAAAAAATTTACTTCAGTTTTTCTTACTAAGTAAGTAAGATTAATGCTTTATTAATGAGGTTTAAGAAAGTTAAGTAACTACCCAAAAAGGCGGGTCATCATAGTATGGGAGTAAAGGGACAATTGTTATGGTATGAAAAGGGCACAAGTATAAGTGGGTCAAACTTTTTAATAACTAGGTTTTGAGCCTTTGATAGTATTGGTGGGATGGGACACGTGTGGTCAATGTCTAATGTGAACTTTTCAACCTGTAAAAATTTGTCATGTATAATTAGTTTTTATAAAATATGTAACAGTATGTTTGGTTTATCACTTTAAACCTAAAAATTTCTAAGGATTTGTTGGTATGCGGGTTCGAATAGTACAGTTTAAAACTTTATGGTTTAAATTACAGTTTTAAACCGTGGTTTAAACAGTGGTTTTGAATTGACGTTTAGAATGTAAAAGTTTAAAACAAGAATAAAATAACATATCAAGTTTAAAATAAGAACTGGCGTTTGAAAACTATGGCTGCGTTTGTTTGATTGGTTCAGTCCAATTCGGTTTAATTCGAACGGCCATGACATTTTAAATTGGAGTTGGATAAATCATTTAATGCAAACTAAACTGACAGTTCAAACTTAGCTAAACTGCCTAACTTAAAATTTAAACTCTATCTTCATTTCAACAGTTTGAACCAATGTTGAACAATGATTTTACTCTTATATATTTGTATTTACAATTGCACCATTATTTCATATTATTTTTTAATTAAATAACTTCTTTTTACATGCTTCATGTTTATTCTTTAATTAAATAATTTTTTCATGCTTTAAACTTGAGTTTTTAATGCTCATCCAAACACAAATTTAAAATGAATATCTAGTTTAAATTAACACTTTAATTGTACGTTCAAACGTCAGTTTGGATTACTGTTTCAATTGTACAATTTGGATTTTTCTGTTCAAACCATAACAGTCAAACTAACTCAATTTGAACAAGTGAACCAAACACGAGGTATGTTTAATGAAAGGAAAATGACAATTGGAATGGTTTTTACTGTAGGAAATGGTTCAAACTGTGTAAAATTTAGGGGGCAAATTTTTTGATTTTGTATGTTTTAGCCAGTTTAAAACTGCCTTTATAGTTTGTAGCAAATTAAGCATGGGAGGCAATCAGAGGAAGTTAGGTGTCGAAGTATGGAACTAGAATATGACTCATCACTCAAGTAAGCACGAGGTATCTCCACGTGGTTAATGCTTAACATTACCATGACACATAGGCGCTAGGTGGCTCACATGCACAATAGCTAAGTGGTACATATGCATAGTGACACATGACGCCACGTGGCAAGCATTGAAGAAGGCTTAGTATCTTCAGTGACATGTGGCAAACATGGACATGGATAAGTAGCGAGCATGCAAGGTGACATTTGGAACACATGGATGATAGTTTGGGGAAAAAAGGAAGCCATGTGGATTACATGCACAACAACACATGATGCACATGCTGAGCTAGGACTTAAGTATGCCATGAGCTTAATGATTAACATTAGCATAACACATAGGCACATTTAAGTAAGCATGAGGTGTCATGTACGAGGTTAATGATTAACGTTAGCATGACACATAGGCACTACATGGCTTACATGCAAGATAGCTTAGTGGTACATATGCATATTGACATATGACGCCACGCGACAAGCATTAAAAAAGGCTTAGTGTCCTAAGTGACATGTGGCAAACATAGACATGGATAAGTGGCAAGCATATAAGGTAGCACTTGGCACACATGCACAGTAGCTTGGGGGCAAAGGAAGTCATGTCGATTATTTGCACAACGACACATGATGACACGTGTTGAGCTAGGACTTAAAATATGCCATGAGCTGTTGCCATAAGGTTAATGATTAACCTTAGCATGACACATAGACGCATTCATGTGAGCAAAAGGTGCCACCATGAGGTTAATGATTAACATAAGCAAGACACATAGGCACATTCACGTAAGCAAAAGGTGTCGCCACAAGATTAATAATTAACATTAGTATGCCATAGACGTTAGGTGGCTTATATGCATAATAGCTAAGTGATACACGTGCATGGTGATAGATGACACCACATGGATAGTTTTAAACCATCGTCTAACATTCTATCTATACTAGTGTCATAACAAGCATAAGAGTTCACACCATACATAAAACACTCTTCGTAAAACATGTTAAAGCATGTACAAATCGTAATCTTAATCATAATCTTCATAGAGTAAATTTCAAATATGCTTTTACAAACATATAATTGTTTAAGTGATGTAGTGGAAGGTGCACTTACATCAAACTGCTTAACAAGGAACAACTACTATTTATTGTTCTTTCCACTTTTACCTTCCTTTTCATTTCTATAATGTTTCTTCGCCTTAAAATAGGCCACAATAATTCCTATATATAGGCATCAAATAAGCACGATGATTCATACCTTAAGTCCTAGCCCAACATGTGTCATCATGTGTCATTATGCGTGTAATCCACTTGGCGTTCTTTGCCACCAAACTATGGTGCATGTGTGCCAAGTGTCACCTTGCATGCCCGCCACCTATCCACGTTCATGTTTGCTACATGTCATTTAGGACACTAAGCCTTTTTTAATGCTTGTCGCGTGGTGTTATATGTCACTATGCATATGTACCACTTAGCTATCTTGCATGTAAGCCACGCAGCGCCTATGTATCATGCTAACGTTAATCATTAACCTCATGGCTACACTTCGTGCTTACTTAAATGTGCCTATGCATTATGCCAATGCCAATCATTAACCTCATAGCGACATCTCATACATGGCGTATCTTAAGTCTTAACTTGGCATGTGTCATCATGAATTGGTGTGCATGCAATCCACATGGCTACCTTTGCCTCCAAGCTATCATGCATGTGTGCCAAGTGTCACCTTGCACGCTCGCCACTTATCCATGTCCATGTTTGCCACATGTCACCTAAGACACTATGCCTTATTCAATGCTTGCCACATAGTGTCATGTGTCACCATGCATATGTACCACTTAGTTATCATGCATGTAAGCCATCTAGCATCTATAGCATGCTAATGTTAATTATTAACCTCGTGGCAATACTTTGTTCTTACATGAATGTGCATGTGTGTCATGTTATTGTTGATCATTAACCTTGTGGCGACTCCTCGTGGCATACCTTAAGTCCTAGCTTGATACGTGTCATCATGTGTCATTGTGCATGTGATCCATATGGCTTCCTTTGGCCCAAATTACCGTGTATGTGTGCCAAGTGTCACCTTGATGATCGCCACTTATCCACGTCCATGTTTGCCGCATGTCACCTGGAAGACCAGGCCTTCTTTACTGCTTGTCGCGTGGCATTATATGTCACTATGCATATGTACCACTTAGCTATCTTACATGTAAGCCACATAGTGCCTATGTGTCATGCTAACGTTAATCATTAACCAGTGGCTACACCTCGTGCTTACTTAAATGTGCCCAGATGTCATGTTCATGTTAACCCTTAGCCTTGTAGCAACACTTCATGGTGTATCTTAAGTCCTAGCTCGACACATGCCATCATGTATCAGTGCGCATGTAAGCCATATAGCTTTGATAGAGTGGAATGGAAGGGAGGATTAGAGGAATAGAAGAGAGTGTTTAAACTTTAAGAAAAAAAATGAGAAACTTTGAAATTTTTCGGTAAAAGAATGAGCGAGAAAAGTCTACCTTTTTAAAAAAAAAAAATTGTTGACATTAGATGACAATCTTGGGAAAACCATTGTCTAATCTGGCATATTAGATGACAGTTTTTTGAAAACCGTCGTCTAATGTATGTGTAGAAATCTTCAAAACATAGAAATTTTTGTCCCATGTTTTCTAAGACATAAGATGACAATTTCTTATAAACGTTGTCAAATCGGCGTCGTCCAATCTCTTATTTGTAGTAATGTGAACCAAAGAAAGTTAATGTTATATAGGCGAAATCCCTTGAGGGAAAGAGTTCCTATAAAGGGGGCTAATAAGTATGAAGTAAGGGTTCTAACAACACAAGAATAGCATCATATAGAAGGGCCCTAAAGTGAAAGTTAAAGAAAAGTATTTTGAAAGTGGACTTATATGGTTTACTTACTGAGCATTCGCTCATATAGTTCTCATGATGTAGGTCGCTTCCAAATAGAGGTTTCAATTGACTGAGCAAGAATAGTTTAAGATCTCATGATGAGTGTAGAGATTTTAAGATTTGTTTGTGATTTTTAGAGTCTTGCACATTGATAGTAAAAGTTTTTGACAATTTGCAATAAAGGTGATTATTTTTTGTGTGCGAAGGTGATTATTTTTTAATCTCTTAATAAACATTGGTTTCGGTTCAAACTGAATTGTTTAATAAATTACATATTTTAATAAAGATTGAGAATAATTGTTCAAGTTGAAATATTCTGATTGACCCTTTTTTAAACTCTTATGTTCAAACTGAATTGTTAAGTTAATTACATAGTCTAATAAAGATTATTGTTATAAAGTTGTAGACATTTTGCTAAAACTGTCATTTCTAAACATAGCTGAATTGTTTGTCATACTCGTTTACCCATTTTGCATATTCTAATAAAGATTATTTTTATAAAGTTGCCATCTTTATGAAAACGACCATATTTTTATATTGTACACAAACATTACCAATGTTTTTAAATCTTTAGTTGTGCTTAATTATTATAAGGTTATAATTTTAAGCTCTCATTCATTCATTATCTTAGTCTTTGTTTATGTTTAACATTGTTGATTATGATCACGAATATTATCAAAGTATTAATATTCTTATTACAGAGACTATACATTTATTGCAAAAATTTTTGAATTTCTAATCTTCTTTAATCATAGAGTTGCAAATCTTTACAGGATAAAACATTTAAGATGACAATGTCATTGCATACAGATTTTCGAAAATATATAATAAATTAAACGATTTTGTAAATAAGACTCTATTATTAAAACTAAAATTAAATGACTTTTACACCTGGGAGAATTATGTGATAAAATATGATACCATATTCAGTAATAATTTCTTTTTTAAATTTTGGCAGAATATTTAAAGTCTAATACCATGTGATAAAGTCAAATATGAAATTACCGTTAAGTTATACATGCAACTTCATTGAGGTTTTTTAATAAGGTAAGAGTGTAATTTAATTTAAATATTAATTATAATTTTGATTTGATCTCGCATTTTATGTTGTCGTACTACAAGGTGGTTTTTCAAATCTTCTTATAATATTCTCCCTGCACTTACATGTCGTATATTTCGAGTTACAAAAGTTTGTATGAGAATATGTGATTTATCAATAATTAGTGGGAGTATTGGCGGGAGATGTGTAATCTACATCGAACTTAAGTAGGCGTTAAAAATCCGTATGGAAAAAAAAAAATGAACTTCAGAGATTTTATGTGAATAAATATTAAATTGAAAGATAAGGGTATTTTCAAATAAGAAAAATTAAGAGGTTGACATACATATATTTGTGTCAGATCTTGGGAGGATATATGTATGGTAGGAAGTTAATTAATGAAATAAACTTAATGGAGAAACTTGTCTAGATTCATTTATGTTTAGTTTGGTAAGAGAGGTCCTAGGGGAAAGGAATAAAATTGTATAGATCAGGAAAACAATAATGAAACAGAATGATGAAAGATATTTATATTGTTTGATATATTACAGGAAAAGTATATAAAAATGATTGATATTTTTTGTTCGGTATTGTATGTAACAGGGAAAGGGCAAGGATGAAATTATAGTACTTTTCAAATGACCATATGTTATAACTGAACATTGTAAGTTTAAAAAGGGAAACAAAATTCTAAACTTATTACTATTTATATGTATCATGAGGAAAAAAAACTATTTATTTGTAACCATTCCTTGAAATATATTTTAATAATCACTAAATACTTGCAGAACAAAATAAAATCACACACATAGTTGTTTAGAGGGATAAATTTTATTTTTGTCTCTTAAACTTTGGTCACTTAGTCATTTTGCTCCTTGAATTTAAACATTGATATATTCACCTCTCGAACTTTAAAATATTAGCAAAAATTCTCCTTCTATTACATTCCAGTAATTTGGAGCTGACATGACACTAAGTTAAAGTCTAAAATCTTATTTTAAATTAAAAATTTTATTTATTAAACAAATTGATAATGTAACTTAAATTATTTTTCTAAATATAGAAAAAAACTCTATGTTATGCCATACTTCGCGTAGAATTTGAGAAAATTGCGTGTTATGCTATATTTTTAGAAATTGTGTTTATTTATATCATATTTAGAAAATTTTATGTCATACTATCACTTATATTATATGTTAAGTTGTGTCACAAATAAACATGTATCGCATTTATAAAAAGTAAATCTTAAAAGATGACATTTATAAAAATTTCTCTTAGAATATTAATGGTGGTACATAAGTACATTGGAGGTTAGCATCAATGATGATTGTACGGTGGTAAAGAGATCCTACTTAAAGAATTCATCAATTTAGTTTGAATCTCATATAGCACAAAATTAAGAGTATGCAACGTGATGTAAATTTTATGTTGATAGACTTTATTGAACCATAACTTTGTATGCAGTGAAGACTCAAGTTTAAGATTCTTGCCATGCCACTATGTACCAATCAGTACCGAAAGTAATATCGGTCTATGCTTGCCTAGAGGCCTGTATGCACCATTTATCTTCTTCTTTTAGAGGGGGAAAAGTACATTAGAATTTACTCTCTCTCTTAAGTATAACATTAATCATACGGCTTCAAAAACTTGGTGCGATCAACATAGAACGTAGGGTCAAGATGCTGCGTTTATTGGACTAAAATACAACTTGCAAGTATAGGATCGTAAACGGAAGCTAGAACCTTTTTGTGGCCCTCATTCGATTGATCCACAAGGAAGTGTATATGATAGTTTACAAAAAGAGAATAAAAAAGAAAAAGCATTTAGTTCCAATTTCTTTTACGCTTTGCTTATTCTTCGTATTGCTCAATCTTTCTTCTTTCCTCTTCTTATTCACTTATTTACTTTTTTTTTGGAAGGACACGTGATCAAACACAATGAAGAAAAAAATAATACAAGGAGCCATGTGTATCGCTGGCCCACGTTTGTTGGATTGACAAGCCAGCATATTACGTCTTTACTCTGTTTTTTTCATATATTATCTGTTATTTTTTTTAAAATATGCATATGTATCTCTCTCTCTCTCTCTCTCTCTCTATATATATATATATGACAATGATGCCTATTAGTTGCATAATTCTTTACCATCTTAGGACAAAATGATTTTCTCTAGAAAAATACACATCTTTTGTATATTCTAAGTTGGTAATTTTTAATATAATCTGTAAACTTGCTGTCAAGTACGTTTTGGGGACTTTTCTTCTTCTTCCTTTTTATTTGTGAATGTGTATATTTTTCAGGAAACTTGCATTTCCTATATGTCAGAATATAGTTTCCACACATATGTATGTTGAAACGTCATTCATTGTTAAGGAAAAGACTTCCTAATGTACAATTGAGATTTTGTGCAGATAGAATGTCAACGAAGAAAAGTGGAATTGAGCTAGATTTCCCTTCACTTGATTTAAGTGTATATATAATTGTCTTTTTGCTATGGGAGTTTTTGCCTGAAAATCACTAAACCTCTTCCTTTTCATTGTCATTATTAATGCAAATGATCATTAGCACCGATAAAGTTACAAGTTTATCTAAACTCTCTCGGAACCCAGATGGGTGAGTCCCTACAAATGAAACTTCTAAAAGATGAATTTATTTCAAATATTAAAAAAAAACCAGCCACGTGTACATAAATAATGAGGAGGAGGATGCAATTATAAGGGTTGGAAAAATTAAAATATGAGGTTATGATAGCATGTTCCATCACATGGTCCCCATAAGGGCCATTCAAGCTCTCCACCCACTAGACAACCCCATTAAATAATGACCCCCGAGTGGTAACCCACAAAAGGGTTTTCACATATTTTGGCACAAGAAGCCTTTGATGGGAAAACAATCCTATCAAAACGTTTTGCTGTGCCCTCTTTCAATTTGTACACTTCAATTTAAAATACGACATTGTATGTAATAATACCAATTTAATCTTACAGTAATTTTACACCTTACTTTATTATAAAATATACACATATGATGAAATATTGACATTCATGAATCACATTAGTGTTGATCATGTTCAATTAAGCTCTGTACAAAGCATGTCTTTTGGTGCAATCTTCTTTATTAGTGGAGGATATTTTAACACCTCGTTTTTTTTATACACGACAAGCTAGGCTTCCTATTAGTGGACGTATATATATATATATATATATATATATATATATGTATGTATGTATGTAAATATATATGTGTATATATATGTATATATATATAGCTAGGTTAGTGGTTTAGAGACAGATTAATTAGAACCCCATAATTTCGAGATCTCGACAGAACTTAGATTTTGCGATAAGTTTAAGAAGGTGATTACGATGTTTTGAATTAAGCACTGATATATGTTGGGACTGTGGGAATCAAGTCGCCATTGCAATTGCCAAAGGTTATTATTCCCTAATATACCTTTTCCACCCTATATCTTTAGACTTCTCGTACAACTATATATTAGTTAATATCTTCAAAATTAATGCCCCGAAAAAAATATTTAGTTCTCAATTATCGGGTATATATGCTTATAAATAATGCTTGATGCAGTGTTGCTTAAGCTATTGACTTTTGCAAGCTAGGTGTCGTCGTCTTCTTAAGTACCACATGCTGCTAATCCCTTTATAAAGATGTATAAATCTTTATCAATTATTGTATAATCAATATCAAAAAAGAAAAACTCGAACTTTATTCCGCACGCGGATCATCAATCGCTATGCTTGTCTCAAAACTTCGACTAGCAAAAAAGAGGGAAAGACATGCAACATACCTTGAATAGTCATCAAGATATTGCAAATTATAGTCGTTTGAACTTTTGAGTTTGAGATAAAAAGTTAAAAATTTTAGTTTGAATTGGAATTCAAATAAATGTTTGAATGTATAATTGATTTTGAGTCTGAAAAGGGTGACATTTGAAATTGTGTATGAATATATGAGAGGGGTGAGCTCAAAAACTTGAAATTAAGAAGGTAGAATAATTTTGAGTTTGGTGAGCTTTTTGTCTCAAAAATCTAAACGTGTTTGGAAGTGGGTTTGAGCTTTTTGTATACAAACACGTTTTTCAAACTTAGAAGTAGGTTCAAACCCTCTGAACTGTTGAAACAAATAGTACCGGAGGTCTATTTGTTTGGGAAGTTCATTGGGTTTGAATCGGAGTTTTGACTTGAGTAGGTGTTTGGTTGGATAATTTTGAAACCAAACTTGAACTCAAAATAGCCTAAACTCAAAATTAGCCTACTTTTGATTTCAAAAGATTTGAACTCAGCAAACTTTGTTTTTTGACATTTTGGTTTAAACGTATATTTAAATTCATATCGAAACACAATTTTAGATTTCATTCTATTTTTAAACTTAAAATTAATTATACATCCAAACGTTAATATTAAGATGTTAATTTAAACCACATTTTTCAAACTTTTTATATCAACCATAAAATTCAAACCGTCGTAATTCAATCACCTAAAAAAAAGGGCACAACAATATATGCCTTTACATGGTCACCTAGTATTAGAGACTTTTCTTACCTTCCGAGGGTGTACTTCAAACACAAGTTTATGTATTATAAATGTACATATATATTGCAATAAGTATATGTACGACTTATTTTTGCAACGACTTCAAATTAAAATAAACTTACATATGATAAACTTATGGTTATAGATATAGCCTAGTGACGTTGTAACTTACAGTATTTAGATCAAGTTTGAATCCCTTCTATGCCGATTAAAAAACAAATATATATATAATTAATTTGAATCTAAAAAAAATCGAGCCTAGATATTGCCGCAATAATATTGCTTGAGGTTGGTGCCAATTGAGTGGACATTAATAAAAATTGTGGCCATGGCCCTCTGTTACACATGAACGGTTCTCCATACGTTATCATGATATATGCACTCATATATACATTCATTGACATGAACTAACCAATATATATAAGACTATATATATTGACATAATTTTTTATACGTGTGTGTATATATATAACAATGGTTATGTTTCTAATATCTTGAACTAAACAATGTTTATATGTATATGTGAATATACATACATATATGTATAGAATAATAGTTACGTTTTTAATAATTACGAATTTAATAAAAGCATATTTTAACAATAATATTGATGATGTATCGTGATAAAAATTTAATCTGATAATTAATTATTATTCATTCAAATGCCATCATGATATTTTAACACATAAACGGCTCTCTACACGCCATCATGTTATATACACATATATACATCCATTCACATGGACTAATCAATATATATAAGATTTCATACGTTGACATAATTGTTCATAGTTATGTATACATGGAACATTGAATACATTTCTAATATGTTGAAATAACCAATGTCTAACTTAACAAACTGAGAAACTGTTTAGAAAGAGATAGTGAGAGAAAGAGAGAGAGATCGATCTGATGAAATGAGGCAAAGACGAATTATGTCTTCATGCCAGCGGTGTTTTTATTTCATAAATAACACTATGTCACAATAGTTACAATGGTAGACCTGAGTACAGAGAATAACTTGTACAGTAACAGAAAATAACAGAGCACAACTACTTAGTGGGAGGTTCTACACGTGACTCAACTGTCTGTATATATGTGTGGAACAATGGTTACATTTTTTATGATAAAGAAATTTAATAAGGATATATTTTAATAACAATATCGATAATGTAACGTGATAAAAACTGATCATTAATTATTAATAATTTTTTATAGTCGTCTAATTTATATCATAGGTTAATAATAACAGTAACCAATTTTAATATAATTATTTAAGCTATATCTATATATATATATATATATATTATATAGAACGTAGATAGGTATGTATGCACCCAACCTACTATATATGTCTTGCTATTTGGCACGATCGGTCGATGTAACAACCAAGTTTGCATATTCCACGAGTGAAGCCGAACTACATCAAACGATTTTATATGTAATGTATACGTGTATATGCATGTCCAATTAACATCAAAGCCTCCAACTTGTCCCACTAATCTTAAAGCATCCAAATTTTGGTACGAGTCCGTGCTCTTTTGCCCACTGTTTTACCTTACATTGCAATCAAATTCACAATTATGTGCCTGACACAGACGAAGATGCTAGAAAAGAGAAAAAATATAGATCACTACAAGGAAAATAATGCTTCTTACTTTTATCATTTTTTCTTCCATTGAAAGGCACTTGTCATGTTAAAAATGGTGACCGTGCATGTAGTTTTACTTTGATTAATTCTTCACCTTACAAGTACGTCTAAAGGGCCTAGCAGCGATTCTTTTTTTTTTTTTTTCATATTATTTTCACAATTATGCATACACAAATAATTATAGTCTTGCCGACACATGATACATCCATATATTTTTGATTTCTTATGGAAACGCCATATATATATATATATATATATATATATATATATATATATATATTCTAGTGTGTGTGTGTGTGATTCATTCATTTATATATATATTTTTTGTAGATCAACGAATGTGCTCCATTTGAATATTACCGGTGGGGAGATCAGAGTAAATTTAAATTGGGCAATTATTTTTGAGGTCCCCAAAATGTTATTTCCTTGTCCGTATATCATCTTTCTTTGTAGTGCTTACATAATATATACAGCACCTGTTATAATCCATGAGAGGACCACGTAATCTTATCAGATCTTCAATTCATTTATTTCTGGGAAAAAAGGGGACCAAAAGAATTCATTTCATTCTAGTTAGAAGCTCGAGATCATAGTTTTTGAAAAAGGGACCCTTTTTTTTATCAAAATTCAAAGCCATCTCTTGTTTTTTTATTTTTGAAATGACAAAGCTATATCTTGTGATCTATTATATATAAGGAACAAGGCACCAAAAAAAATACATAATTGTCACTCTTGGATTTTAGCTAGCAAGCAATATTAAAAATATTAACAGGTATTTGACAAAATCAGTTTTTACTAAAACTTTTAGTTGTTATAAGTTAAAGCTCTCACTTATTACAGTTTTTAGTTTAAAAATTTCAATTCTAACAGTACTTCTCATACATCCTAAAAACGATGGGTCTTTTTTCTGTGTATTATTGAGAGATAAGGACGTAGTTTCTCCTATAATAATGAACTTTATGTTTTTAATACCATAACTTCAAAGACTCTCCAAAGAAACAAACCAAACCAAATATATAAAAAATAATAATAAAAAAAAGAATAAATGGAATTTCTAAAAAACTGTTTGATGAAATCCTTTCCTTTTCAAAACATAAAAAAAAAAAAAAAATCAAATAAAAAAAGAAGAAAAAAGAATCCCTTCTAAGCTACAGAGAGTGATCATTAGCATCGGTTCTCTCATACATGTTCGTGTTAGGGACAAATCCTTGTATTTAGAAATTCCATTAATACTTTTTTTTTTTACTGGCAAAAAGATAAATAAACAAATAAATAATATTATGTATAAATAATCCTATGTAAGGTTCAATATTCTGTATCTATTTTCTTGTTTCCTTACTTGGGCTTGTTCTGAAAATGATGTTTATAAAGATAATTCACAAACTAGATTGTTCAACTGTCCTAAGTCAATCAGCGCTAGTGCTGTGGTCCTGGATATATATATATATATATATATGCGCTTATTCATGGCTATTATAATCGATATATATCAAGAAAATTGAGCAAAGGTCATGTGTACGGTAGGCCATTCTCGATGAAATTTTCAACCACTAAACTACGTATGTATATATATGGATAGGATGGTGCAAAAGGATTTATGTACATATGTAAGTGGAAGTTCTCTTTTCGTCTTTCCATACAATAATGCAAATTTCGTGGGCAATAATTGTGTCCAATATTGTGACTTATCGTTGAAAGTTTTTCAAAAGGAGGCTTTGTGTTATCATTTTCAGTTCATTGTTGAGCGAATACCCCATATCCAAATATACATAATTATACTTAAACATTAAAGTAAACGAATAAAGAAAAGATAATCAACTTTGAATCCATGAAGAAAAAGAACAGCTTTATAGTCAATCTTAGTGTAAAACTAATGTCAGTAACTATCATAAAGTTTGCCCTTAGTACTAGGACAAATTTCAATCCACTAGTATTGGGGAATTAGACACCTCCTAATTCTAAGGATCGCATGAACGAATAATTACAGAAAAGAAATTAAAGAAAAGAAAAAAAGAGAGACACCAAATTTTTACACAGGTGCATCCAAATTCAAGATTACGTCCTGTTTCTGCCGCTGTAGATTCACTATGATAAAGAAGATTACAGATTATAAGAGAAATTTATCACACATTCTCAAATAATGTTCTCCAAATCTCTCTTCTATCTAGCATCCTCTGTGGAAATTTTTTTCTCTCAACAGTAGAGCTCTCAACCTCACAAAATAATGCTTCACACAAAATAATGCCACTTACCCTCAACCCCAGCCACCTTATGTTTATTTATACTCCAAAGAAGAGAAAAACACTTCTATTTTAGAAAACCCTAGTAGTTTCTTGTTTTTGGGCCTTTAAAATATTGACTACTGCATAAAATATCGCACAACAAAGCGCCTTGGCGCTGTAGCGCTCGTTTTGAGCGCTGCGGAGGTCATCTGTCGGAGTCGCGGCACTGATTTACTGCCCACTGGTGCTGCGGCGCCTAAACCTTGGCGCTGCAGTGCTCAGAATCTGTCTTTCCTCTCCTTTTTCTTCCTTTCGCTGGGTTGTTGACTTGATTTGGCTCTACACCTGTAACAATCTCCCACTTAGAGACTAATCAATCACCATATCTCCAACTACAGCGATAGCAACTTCTCATGTCTCAAGGAGAAGTCCAACTGAAGTTGAGCACAACTTTAGTTTCTTGATTGGAACCGTCTTGGTGAGCGTATTTGCTGGATTCTGACTCCCAAGAACTTTCTCAAGCTTTAACACTCCATCCTCCAAAGCCAACCTAATGAAGTGATACTGCAGCTGTATATGCTTCGTCCTAGCATGAAATGCCTAATTTTTTGCCAAGTAAATGATGCTCTAACTGTTACTGTGTAACACACTCCTCTTCTGCTTGTGACCTAGTTCTTCCAAAAACGACTGCAATCAAATCATCTCTTTGCTCGCTTCTATCATTGCCACATGCTCTAACACACACCTCTTTTGCTCGCTTCCAAAAACGCACCAGAGGACTTTTACGTAGCTAGGCATGGCAACGGGATTTGGTATGCTTCTCTTGTCCCTATTCTTTTTGCCCTAAACCCGCCAAACTTTTGGTGAGGTTGGGAAGTTCATATTGAGAGCACTTTTTCTATACCCTTACATCCCAATTATTCATTAATAATTAAAAAAAATATTACAATATAGCCAAAACTCAAATCAAATTTTATCAAGTTCAATATAAATTTCTCATGTTGAGAAGGGTGAAAGTTTTCTCAAGGGTGTTTAGCAAGTGTGATTACAACTTTTTTTATGGTTCAAAACACTAAAATATATGAGAGTTTTACATTATCGTAAATTTTTTTACTGTAGTATGTGAAAATTTTATACTATTTAGTAATTATTTTTTATGGTTCTAACCATAGTTACTAAACACCCCTATCAAATTTCTCATGTCAATAAAATCTGAGGAAATAAGCAGTTTGTCATATCATTAATCTAAATGCAAATTTAGATTAGAACACTTTTTATCTTGACGGCATAATAGTACCATCTTCTAAGAGACCATGAGTCTCCACAAACTAGAGGCTCGCTCTCTTCTCCGTAAGAGGAGGGGACTACTTTTTTGCCGAGGAATATAATATTTTCCAATTTAGATCATTTATAAATTAAAATAAAAACCTCTCATAGTTGAGAATGAACAACTTCGCTGCTCCCCAAGCTATTTTTTTTCCCTTCGTCACTACAAAAAACCCAAAAAACAAAACCGTAATTCTTCTTCATCAGAGTAGTGTCAGAAGTCAAACTGTGGCGGTCAGATACGAAGCGCAGTATCAGATCTGGAGGCACACGTGTGACATCTGATAAAAAATTTAAGAGCAAGGCAGTGAGAGAAAGAGAGAGAGAGAGAGAGGTCTATGAGTGTAGTGTGTACGCTTTCCAAAGCGATCTGCTAAATTAGCTTTTCCGTCTAATTCGCAGTTCGCACGAATGGATGTGTGTCAGGGTTTGCACGTGTGAGTTCTACATTAATATCAATAAACAAATTGGGAACAGCGAGTCAATGACATTGACACAGACCCAGAAATTAACCAAAGAGAGAGAGAGAGAGAGAGAAGAGAGAGATTGGTTTGTATTAAGCGGATTTGTCCTTTAGCGTGAATAATCTTTTGAAACCCTTAAATTCAATTAAAAAGGTGTTTAAAAATATTACTTTAAACTAATTAGTTAAAATTATTGTAATATTTAAAAATTTTATACTATATTATATTTTTAATTGATATTGTAATATATAAGAGATTTATACTATAATAATTAAAAGTTTTAAATTAATTTAAACATATAAAAAAAAAGTATTAGATCTGACAACGCAAATGTAAGTATTTATTAGTACTTTTTATTTTACTGATTGTTACTAGAAAAAATTGCCTCGTATTAATTGTAAGAAAGAAAGAAAGAAAGAAAGGGGCGTTAGCTGATCACTTACACCATAGCCGGGCCAAGCTCACATGGTTGCCACTCCCACAGTCCCACTAGGCCATAGGCATTTTTGTCCCTTTGGCTGAATGTCCTTTTTTGGTGGGTTTTTTGTTTCTTGGATTTTAGCATTCTCTGCGATTGACAATCCACCTGCTAATTCTACTATTCGATTATGACATTGTTTTTCACAATATATATATACAGAATTCTTTGTGATATATACATTATTCCAGAGTGATGATTATTTTTAGGATAATTTTTTTGGGTAGGTCCTAAAAAAAAAACTATCGGTGGCTATCTATCTATATTTAAAAAAATAATTTTAATCTAGTTTAACAGTGAGAAACAAAACTCTATCAATTGAGATGTCTTAAGTTTTTATATGAAAAAGATAAATTGATATCTTAAGTTTTTATATGAAAAAGATATTTAAGGTGTTTCTAACAACTATTGGTTTGGCTTCAATTGTGACTAATGTAAAGTTTTTATATTTTATATTTTTCAAACTTAAAAAAATTGTTTAAACTATTCTCTTAAACATCTTAATTTTTTCATTTTTTTGGTTTGATATAATTTCAATCAAAATAACTATTAAGAGGCGTGTATTTCTATAAAGTTAAAGGTGTTCTATCTTAGAAGCTCCCAAAAAGTTATACTTAATTTTAGTTTTCAAAGGTTCCATCTTTGACATATATATTTTTTTTAATTTACGTATTTTTATTATGAAATTTTTTTATTACTATAGTGTCTTACATAACTAGCTAGTAGAACCCATTTGCATGGAACGGAACAAGTTTGTACAACTCGCAAATTCATGTGATACTTATCTCTTTGAGATTTCTCATTCTTGTTACATATAAAATATCTTACGGTATTTATCCCTAGACATCCGGTCAATCGTTGCACGTCAAAGAATTTTGGGGAGAACTAGTTAGTGTTGGGTTTAAGTGACATTTTATCCCTAATCACAATATCTGTTGATTTTTCAAAGTCAGTCGATTCAGATCTCAATTTAGCAATACACCCAAGCTTCATATTAGTCATAAAAAATTACTTAGATTCATATCCGTAAACAATGACAATTGCCCTATGAAAACTATTTATAGTAATTTTAGACCCAAGATCTTTTGTACTTAAATATCATTTTTAATGACAAAAAATGCTATGATTGGTATTTATTACAAAATTTTTTCAACGACTAACCCTTCTGCCTTGAGTTCTTTAATAAAAAAACTTTTTGAGGCTTAAGGGGTGTTTGGTATGATAGTAAAAATTATTGATTAAAATTATTTTGTACTGTAATATGTAAAAGTTTTATATTATAATAATTTTTTTTTTGCTGTAGTATATAAAAAATTTATACTATTTATTATTGAATTAATGGTGTAAATTATTCTTGGACAAACACACGGTTGATTAAAGCCATTACTTGATTTTTGAACCAAAAAAGTGTCACAAGAGTATGTTATTATACACTGTAGGGTCCTCCTCCAATACCTACTCTATCATTTGTTTTTTTAATCATTAGATAGAGTTAAAATTATTTTTTTTGCACACATCTGGACAATTGGAAAAAAGTTTCTACCGATAAGATTACTTCTTCAGCGCCTGCTCAACAAATCTGCTTGTATATATTGTTATTCTATTGCATTTAGTTTCCCAAGATTTTGTTTTGACTCGGTTGCTTTCGCTTTATTAAGAGGTGCAGGTGAAACGATCACGATCAAAGTCAATAGAAGGGAGTGATGAATATCTTGGAAATTTTTGGGGCTGCTCTCGTGCACTGTTTCTGCCAAAGTTTGATGCGGGAGTAACGATGCAAATGTCTGAGCTGAGAAGACAGATTCAAGGATATGATCATCAGCTGGTTTGAAAATTACGTCCTCTTTTTGTTTTGTTTTAAAAATATCTTTGTCATGTCAGTTCCTTGGATATTGACTAATATTTTGATTTTAGCGCCATGTTGAATCAACCTTGATAATGGATAAAAACACGCAAGTTCTTGTACTTATTTTTTTATATATATATTTTATACATGTGAATGGATTATTATGATTCCTTTGATCGATTTTTGAGGATATCTATTTCAGAAGACCATCTGTATTTGTCTAAGTTAAAAATCATCATTCATAAAATGAGAAACCATGCATATGTACGTCGACGTCAAGCACCGCATACATTTATTATTACCACCCGGGCTGCATGCCTATATTAAGGAATTAAATATAAGTCAGCAATAGTAATTAATATTGTGCTTCGAAATAGAAAAAAGGACTCCTGGCAGAAAGACCCACGAACTCGTTACAAAACTCGGTGGTGAGGGCTGCAACTTGTCCCACGACTCGATGCCGACTGCACGTGGCTTTTCCCCATGGCCTTCGCTTCTAATGAACCCAACTGATTCATATGTCCTCTTATTTGTGTCTTTTTTATGTTCTTTTAATAATACCATATCAAGTCAATTAGAATAGCATGTTAATTTATTAAAATATTATATCACTAATCATATTAGTTAAAATATAATTAAAATGATGTGATATTATCAAAGGATACGAAAAAGACGACATATAAGCTAATGAGCATACAAAGGCACAAGATGCATACATAACGAAACGAGCTTCTACTATGGTCACAAACACACCGGTGTTTGTTGTAGTAGCTGTGTGGTGCTTGGTTCAAGTCAAACAATTCTTGGCAAAGGATATCTCGACTCTTGCATCAATGAACAACATGATGAAATACGATATTTAGTGTGAACCGCAAAATTCCGTGAACCATAAAGGCTTTAAATTACTTTATATATTCTCTTACGTTATTACCTTTACAATGTGATCATTCCATCTCCACAATTTTATTTTTATTTTTTTATAATTTACTAGCACTACTGTTTCATGATAACACATTAATGCGGATCTCTTATTGTATGTTTTCTTTTTTTATTATTATTTTTTTCCTTTTACTTGCTACCGAAGCTTTAAATTTCAGAGGGTGTTTTGATGCACATGTGAATAGTCTAAAAACATGATTATTTGTTATAATATGAAGTCGTTAAGACGTGGTTTCTTTGCAATATTTTAAGCAAAAAAGTAATCAGCATATCTACATTGTTTTGGCTGAATATCACCATTTTAAAGATTTTGAAGATTTGTCAGATTGTACATGTTAAGCACAATGAAATTCACGTACAATTAGCAAGCCGTGCTCATGAAAAAGTAACCACGTTCCAAAAATCTTCCACAAGTCGGTATGTGTCTAATTTGGAGAATTGATTGATGATTGATTTGTTGGGAGCCTGCTTTTCCAAAAGCATTTGAACGAATTAATAATTACCCACTTTTTCTTGGTCTTCGGTTAACTTTCATGACCTAGGTATCAATTGAAAATCTAACTCGATGTCTAAAAGATATCCTGAAATTTGTCGTTTTGTCTGTAATTTGTGATTCATATTGATTTTGGACCCATTATTTCACATGTAAAGCACATGTTATAATTTCCATGTCCATGGATTATTATATATATTTACCATATCTAGGGTTAGGAAAGGGTAAGCGTGTTGATTAGGCCATTCTTTTTCATAAGCCAAAAAAAGTCTTTTCCTAATATTTCTAATTAGCAACTGCATCAAAAGGGTTCATTACACCAGGGCAAATTAGGATTGCTTGAATTAACGTTAGATTTCAATTAAGAACTTGGATATTCGAAATACATATGAACCATAGTATTGGGTCAATGTAAGCAAACTAGCTAGCAGCTAGATTCCATCAGATTTAGATTCCCAAAAACTTTTTATGCAGAAATAAACTGCATTCATAATTAATTTAGATATATCTAAGAGAGGTAAATGATACATTATGGATATACCACTAGATGCTACTATATTGGCAAAGCTACGTTGAATGTGGTCTCCATCCGGGTCCCATATTTCTGGACCTACCTAGTCCAATGGCTGTGAATGAACACTTTTGTCTATTATAAGTGTTCTCAAAACTAAGCTCAAGAAACCCATTAATGCACAACTTTAATTGATTTCTATAAAATAATTATCCGTCTTTTGTAGTACCAAAAGCATTGGAGGCATTCTCATTGGATATATGGACTTTGGAAAATCTTATCAAAACCTTAATTTTTTAAATGCTAATTTATTAGAGATTCTCTTTCTCTGTGTCCATCTCTCTCTCTCTCATGATCCTAGTTGGTGGTTATTGATAAGTTTGATTGACACATTGTCGGCAAAATTCCCTTTGAATCTTTCTGGGTTTATTGGTTTGTCTCTAATCAAGCAGTATAAACGCATAAAAACTCCATTAATTAACACCCCCCCACCATAAAAAACAAAAAACAAAAAACAAATTTCTTGTCCTTAAATGCAATTCATGTCGCGTTTCAACACTGTAGCAGTTGATTGACGCAATTACTTCCCCTCAACTTATCATGATTTACATGGCTAACTTACCTACTTATTAGAAGCTCCAATGTATATTTTCTTGGACAACCAATTTAGTAATCTTTCTCTAGCTTGACAAAAGAAGGGTAGTGAAATAGTAAAAAGTACAACGCGGTTTCTCTTCAAGTCTTTTGAGTTAGAGATATTTTGGTTCTTACTTTGCTAGCAAATTAGGGGACGAAGTGACAAAAGTATTGCTCATTTTTTAAATTAGGACATTTTGAGTAGGTTAAAGTAGGTTCTGTTGTCGGTGTCTTCTTCCCTTTGATTTTTGCCACGGCAGTTAAAAGAATTTTCTCCACTCACGTCTCTTACAAGCTACAACTAATCAGTCAAAATATGAAGCCGGGTTTAATAGGTTCCAGACCCTATAGATGCCATGTCGAAAAGTTAAAAAAAGAACCACCCTCAAAGTCCAAATGGTTATTCCTTCAGGCGAAAAGAAATTAAAAAAAAAAAAGTCCTACGTTACGGATCCTCACAATGTTGGGTTTCATTTCTAAGCATTGAATCTGGTCAAAGTTATTATTTTTATAAATTTGTCAGCTAAAACATAAATAGCCATCAATAAATTACTTTTTCAGTGCACATGGTAAAAATCGAACCCAAAAAGAAATACTTTTTCCATGGTAGTAATTGATAATGAATCTTCTTCATTCACGTCTCTTACAAAGAAGCATTTATTAGGTCAAAAATATGAAAGCCAAAGTCCAAAAGGCTAAATACCCTAAAGATAGTATCAAGTGAAAAAAGCATGCAATGAAAGAAATAATTTAAAGTCCAATATGGATATTCAATTCTGGCCAAAAAAAGGGTAACATTATTTGAAGGAGGGCTCTGATTTTGCTCATCAGGGAAGTTAGGAGCAGAAAGTAAAACGGTAAAATTAATCAACCAATATAAGTATTGATTAGAATACAAACTAGAGGTAGGAACTTTTACATACCCTTCCACCAAAAGAGCATGCAAAATTCTTAGCATAATCAACGAATGTAACACTATTTTTTTAAAATAATATCTACATAAAAAAATTCGTTGATATACCCTCTCAAAAAAAAAAAAGTGATGTAATTGCCATCAAACAGAACCACGTAGCAAAGACCAAAGAAATAACAAGAATTGCATTAAAAAAAAAGTAATAACCAAGAAAAAGCAAAACTACTTGTGATAAATGTTATCATCTGAATATTGTGAAAAAGGATTGTAAGAGTTATTTTATGAGGAAAGAAGAATCGAGAGAACAAAAAAACAAAACTTTTGAAAACTTGTTTTTGTATCTGAATTGTGAAGATGAACTTAAGAGTTATTATTCTGGGAGAAAATTTGTGAAAAATGATTTAAGAGTTATTATTATGTGGGAGTAAATATAAAAGATTGAGGAAAGAAGAACCAAGAACAAAGAATGTGTGAAAATGATTTTTATTTTTCTTTTTTATCTGAATTGTGAAAAATGATTTAAGAGTTAATATTATGGGAGAAAAAGTGGTTGGGGACAGAATTATCAAGAAAATAGTTACACCAGCAAGGTAAAAAAACATGCACAAATGTTTGGTATGGAAACATTTTTTACCCTATAATTACTAGAAGATAATTGAATCGAATCAAAATCTGTCCACATCTTGATTAGCCATTTGCCGTGGCCTACAATGTACCATGACGATTAACAATTAGGCCACTCTTGAAATCATTTCTTGAGTCGAATTATCTCCTCTCCCACACGTGCACCCGTTAATCACTGCGACAAAATTCCGACACCACCGAGTGCCCAAAAAGAAATATATATAATATATAAAAAGAGTGTCAAGTGTTGGGCGTTTGTAATTTTTTTTTTTTGCTCGAGAATGCACTTTTATTTATATGTTTATGTAACTCTCAAGTTGCTCGTATATAACACATATAATAATGCAAGTTTCATTTCAACAAATTGAGTGTTATAAGACCTCATAAATAAAGTCATGTTCTCGAACGGAGAAAATTACAAATGCTATACCGGTCAGGATTTAGATTTAAAATGAAACCATATATATAATATGTGCGGGAATAACATAGCTATTTATTAGCTAAGCCCTTGATCCCTTAAAAAATTGCCCCACCTGAAACCGAATTCCTTGATGATTAGTGCTATTACCCTATAACATTATCCACTTGTAATCCATAGAAGTGAAATCATAATCGATGTCGAATTATAATATATATATATATATATAAATGTAATTATTACCATGATTATCATCTTAACACATTTGTTAAAATATTGTAAAAGAAGGCTATAAAGGGAAGCTCATTATAATTAGAAGTTATAATTCGATGTAGGGATTGTGGGAGGCTCTTTTTTTTTGGAATATTTCTTTTGATTGATGGTGATGGCAACTAATTGTGGTGCACTAGAAGCAGTTGGGGCGTGGCACATGAGACCAAAGTGACCATCACATTCTGCCTTTCCGGCAGCATGCTCCGACATCGACACTTGTTAAATCATTCCTTCTGAACTTGTTATATAATATATCATCTAACATCACCAAAATATATGTTATAATTTCTGCCCGCTTTAAAAAGTACCATCTTTTCGCTTTTTCCCCATTGATAACACACACACACACACATATATATATATATATATTAGGTTGTTTGGAAAGTCTTCCAACTAAAAATATTACTTCAAATAAATTTTGTTGCAATATTTTTTTCATATATTTTAAATTATTATAGTATTTAAGTTTGAATTATTAGTTCAAACTAAGTTCTCAAACGTACTAGTCTTTGCAAAACTTAAACTCCCTCTTTTTTTCTTATAAGTATCATTGCTTTTCTTTACAACCTGTTTGCTTGTTTGGAATCTAGTTGAAACTGAAAATAGGTAGTTTGATGTAAACTTTAAATAGCTACAATATTTTAGGTTTGGCCTTAGTATTTACAAATCTTTCTCCTTTTTCTCATGAGCATCCTTTCCTTTTCTTTACAGCCTATCTGCTTGATCTTAAAGATGGGGTGTTGGCTTAGAATATGTATTATAATTAATTGCGTGAAAAGTGGTTTTCTCTTCTTTTTTTTTCTATGCCTCACAGAGTTGTGGTAATGTGGATAAAAGAGTTGCCCGTGATCTGAATATATACAATTGTGTTGCGCATATACTCCGATATAAATTTTTATGTTTCGAATAAATTAAGGACCCCAACTTACCAAAATGGAAAGAAGGGCATGGAAACAGCTCGGATGAATGCTTTGTAGAGATGCTCAGCAGTGGATTTAATTATTGAGTCATCAAATTCTAGACATGGGACATCCCGCTAGCTATATCGATGTCACTATAACAGAAAGTAGTACTGATCCACAGTATCTTGAAAGAGGATTAATGCATGTGAAGTACAGTAAGGACTTGGCGGTGGGATTCTATATATTTCATACATGATACGGATCTGGTTCCCCTTTCTTCTTTCTTTTTTCTCATAATTTATTAAAAGTTATGTCATTCAAATTATGAATTATGGCATGCTGCCTGTAACTAATATGTGCTTGTTCTTAATATGTAGTTGTGCTTCGTTTTTTCAGGCCCCTGACAACATGCGCTAATTACGTATTATATTAGAGGGTCCATTTTACTTATGTTAGAATGAAATATTCTTTTTAAGAAAAGTATATATATATATATATATATATGTATGTATGCATGCATGCATGTATGTCAAGATTATATAACATTCTTCTTGAGATGCATATCAATGCGTGGCGTTAGTGGTTGCGATTGATTATGTTTGCAAGGTGGTGAGAATCGTGGTTCTCACCACTTTTTCAGTTATAAACATTATAAAGCTCTCATATGCTAGAGTTAAAAAAATAAAAAAATAAAAATTGCTATAGTATAAAGTTCTTATATGCTACAATAAAAGTAGTTCTAATCAACAGTTTCTGCCATTTTTCCAAACATGCTATTAAAACATCCTATTAAGTGGTGTGTGGTCCTGTGTTTAATTTCATGAGAATGTTACTTAACAAGGCCTGGAGAAAATGGCCCATTCTGGTGCAAGTCCATCAGATCAGTGATGTCATAATAGCCCAAATGAAACCCACGAATGTCACTAGTGATTATAGAGACCATCTGTATTTGAGGATCAAAACAATTGAAAATGGGCTTTCTGGTAAAGTTCTATTTTACACAACGGCAGTTAATCAAGTAGCTCTGATTTTCAAAAATAAATTATTTTAAGCTAAATGATTAATATGAGGGATGGGGGTAAAATAATTATGGTAAATTTAGCTTAACAATTAACACAATACACATTTCGAAAAAGAACTATAATTATGAATCAAATTTTCATCAAATGGGTACACCACACAAGCAAAATAACGTGGCACACTTGGTTTACTAAATAATTTCTCAAAAAATATGACATTCTAATTAAATGAATAGTTAGAGATCATTCTAAGAAATCGCGGGACTTGATAAGATTAGAATAGAATGCCTAGAGGGTGATTTCTGAAGAGAACACATGATGAAATCTAATTTAAGGGCTAAGGCTTATCCGTTATAAATCACCAATCAAGATTAAAATAAAGTCTTGCGCATTTCTAGCCTATGAATGGGGATAGGTGCGCCTAGAGAAATATATGTTTTTTCTTGACCCTTGAGCTGCATCGGAATTTGTGACCTACTCTACAGAATTCAAATTTGACTTGAGAGTCGAAGAGTTTCCTTATAGAAACCTCAATTTTTCCTAAGTTTTTAAGAGCTTACATAAGTTTAGATATTGAAAAATTACGCAGCAGTAATTATCATGATTTTTTGAGCGTATTTTCAACCCAACAATCTCACCAATGAAAAAATTTGAGGAAAATACTACAAACAACCTCACCTTTAGATTTATGCACGAATATTAGAGCCTCAGATTTGTGCTATACAAATAGTTCAATTAGTCAATTAAAAAAATTGCTATATAAATCTGAAGTCATATAAAACTTGTAACATACCACCTAATTTTTCTCCTCATATTGAATTAGTAGTGAACCAGCTTTGATTACGATTGTGAAAGAAAGGCAGATTCATCTTCCAAGACCAGTGGCTGAAACTAAAGATATAAAGCCAATTGTTGTCAATATCATTGTCGTTACTATGGCAAGACGCTGGCAAGGTAGTACATAGTAACTCATTGTAGTTATTTCTTTATTTTTAAATGCTTTTGTGGATTTTCATTGAGGAAAACACGTACTATATTGATTCAAATATATTTGCATGCATGTCATAACTATATAAGACAACATCAATATTAACGTTGCCCTATATATGGTACCATATATTGTAAGAACAATAATAAGAAAAGCCAATTTCACTGGTATGTAAAATGTACAATTAGAAATTTATTTATTAACTAATAGTATAAAACTCTTACCTGCTTAAAAAATAATAATATTTCAACTAATTTTTTTATTCCAATTGTATTATAAAATGCCCTACAAGTCAATTGTCATATAAGACGTAATGAACACAACTTGATAAATGAGCTTATATTTGTAGCATGATTTTTTCATAAGTATTTATTATTTTTGAATAATGGGTCTAATATTATTCTAATTATAAAATATTTGAACAAAAAGAATAAGAAACCTTAAACAATCTGCGTGGATGATGATCTTTTCGGCGGCATTAGCTGCATCATGCATATATACAAGAGTGTGAAATTTTTCAATTGCGTCGCCTTCCGTAGATGTGTCCTCAAATACCTGGCAGAGCTTTTTTCTGTCAACCGTGTCTTCTTCTCAGCCAAAAAAAAAAAGAACAAAAAAACAAAAAATAAATGGTGGTCCATGTCATAATTGTGACGAAGATATTTAGCTATGGACGGTGACAAATCAACAAGATTACGAGCTTCATTTTTTGCCTTCCTGTTGCCTAGCTAAAACAAATATCTAGGGTTGATTATATTACTATATTTTTTAATTTTTATTATTTGTTAATTTATTTTTTTGTTTTTTAAAACTATAAGAATATCTTTTAAATTTAAAAAAATATATTTTAATTTTATCCATGGTAGACTTTTTCGACCAAAAAAAATAAAAATAAGATAAAAATACCCTTATTAAATTTAATTTGTTTATGGAACATATGTTTTTTCTTGAGAAAATTTTTTTAAAAATATTCTAAAATTTTAAAAGTCATAAACTTAAGATCTTTTTTTGAAATTTGACATTTTGTTTTAGGATTTTATGTTTTTAAAATATATTTTTTTCATTGCTTTTTCAAGGATAGTCATGTCATTTTGCCTAAATTTTTCTATTCAGAAAGATTAAATTAAAATAAGTTTTTAAAATTCAAAGAATAACTTTATAATTTCTAAAAACAGAAGGACAAATTGAGAACAAGTTAAAATTAATATGAATTAATATGCACAATTATGTAATTAACCTTATATATGTAAATTAATTAGCCAAGTAAAAAACTATAATATGATTACTTATTGTAAGAATACATGAAAAATTGTTGCATAATAGTTCAAAACTTCATAGTTTATAAGTCCATTTATTTACCTTGCAAACACAATGGAACAAATTAACAAAGATTGCAGCGGACAGATATGCCTATAAATTAGCAAAACTAAAATCATGTAGTTATATTTTTTCTGTTGCCTAAACAAATACTCTATGGATCTGACACTAAAAACAATGAATTTGATATCTCCCCTTAATCGTGATGAAAAATTAAATTGTCATACAATAATACAAAAACTTACAATTTGGTGGCAACATTATGATCACATTTTTGCCATAAGATTTGAATTTGTAATTTTTTTTTTTTTTTTTTTGGGTGGGGTTTAACATTTACCAGGTGGAGCTGGTTGAAGGATCAGCTTACCTTGGGCAGCCGCTTCCATGCTTACTGACAACATTAATGTGGATAGAGGTTGCAGTCATTGGGTACATTCAGTTCCAAAGAAAGGCAGAGCTTGACCCAGAAAAGAACCTTTACCCTGGTGGGCCATTCTTTGACCCATTGGGCCTCGCCAAGGACCCAGACGAGAAAGAAAGCCTTCAGCTGGCAGAGATCAAGCATGCCAGGCTTGCCATGGTTGCTTTCCTCATATTTGGCATCCAAGCTGCTGTGACTGGAAAAGGCCCAATCAGTTTCGTTGGCACTTTTAACAAGTGAGAAAAAAAATGATCATCACTAGAAATATCCGCTAATTCATTCATGTCCTCTCTCTCTCTCTCTCTCTCTCTCTCTATATATATATATATATATATGTATATATATATACACATATGTATCCTTTTATGTATGTGCACCATTTAACCGCCATTTTTTAATGCTGTTGCTTCAAATTATGTAAAATCATATCACAATGAATTATGAATCTTGAAAGTAAAGGATTTGAATCTTGTTGTTTTGTTTTGACTAGTTAAAACTTTAAAAAATTATGCGTGTCTGTTTTCTATTTTTTTTTTTTTTGTTTCCTTTTGAAGTTTCATTCCGCTGTTTAAATTTTGGGTTAACTTAGAAGAAGTTTCCAATGTAGGATTGTATTTTAGGAACCAAATATTTGTTTGAAAATTACATAAAATTCAATTGGAAAAAAATTATCAAGTAATCAATTAATTTACAATTTACTAAAAGGCAAAATATTTTATTTGCAGAGTAGAGACTACTTATCTATACATACACAGGAGTCAAATTTGCATTTTGTGTTTTCTTCCACGTTTGTTTGTCGAATGTCAATCTCTCCATTTTCACCTTTTTTCCCCTTTTTTATTCTTTTTTTTTTTTTTAACTTTCTCTTTCTCTGTTTGTTCTTTTTTCTTTCTCTTTTTTCTTTCTTTTTTGCTATAAGTTTCTCCATTATCGACTTGTTATAAGTTTTGCAATGTGCTCTTTCCTCTTAATTTCCTCGATATTAAAGAAATTTTTTTCCTCTCACTATTTCATTTTTACAAATATAATATTAATGTTAATTGTGTATTAACAACCATAAAAGATATTTACTATTAAATAAACTAGGACAATAATAATATGATAATCAAAACTTTAAAACAGGATGGAACTTATAAAATTACTCTTGCGTGCAAAACACGTGACACCCAACTAGCATTTAATAAAAACGACAAAAATCAATCACTTACTAAAGTGAAGATTCTTACTAGTTTTTGCCACCCATAGCAATTCCGTGAAGATTTTATCATCTAATAATTTAACGCTTACTGGTCAATCGCTTAATAACCAAACTGCAAAAAATGTTGTTTAACAAAAAAAAAAAAAATTTTCACAATGGAGCCAAAGGCATTTTTCAAGCATGTCCTCTCATTGGAGGTCGGCAAAGCCACGTGGCCATTCATGAAATAGGGACCAACTCAGGCATACCCTGGCTTTTGAAAATTGTCAAACAGTCCCTTTCTTTATTGACAGGTCCTTCGGTGGATGTGATGGACGGGTGTAGGTCTCACGTCCCCAGAGTGGTTGAGCGCAACAGAAATGGCAAATGCTCCACTTTTACAAACACTCGAGTTTTTTTTTTTTTAATTGAAAAACACTTCAGTTTTGTAATCAAACTGATGAGCTATACACTGTAATAATTTTTTTTTATTGTTATTGTAACATATGAGAGTTTTATACTATTTATAACTAAGTTTGTGGTGAAAACCGCAGTTTCCATTACTTTGCCAAACACCCAATACATAATTTAAACTGTAAGTTAAACAAAAAGTATTATAATAATATATATATATTTTAAATATATTGTAATAAAATCAGTTTTATTTATTTTTTATTCAAATAAATGAATTAAACACTACTTATATATTTTATTGTTGTACTATTTAGAGCAATAAAACCACCCCAGAAAAATAAATAAATAATAGCACACTGATTTATCCTTTATGTTAGAGCCCTCATATTGATTTATACTATAAGGAGAAAAATTTATAAATAAGATGTTTGAAAGAATAGTTGAAACTAATAATTTAAACTATTAACAGAGTAAAACTTTAACATGTTAGAGTAAAAAGCTATCATATAAAACTCTAATATGTTATAGTTCTTAAACCTAAACTAATAGTTTAAACTACTTTATCAATCAACCTAAAAGAATGCCATGCAATTATATTTAGAATGCCAAAAGGTACACTTGATAATACCGTTCATACTAAAGATATCAACGTTTGCCACTATGGTGCTAGAAGTTTTGATGATCGATAATGGTTGTTCTCTTACCACGATGCATAGAAGTCGTGATACTAAAAGTCCAACGATTGGACGACTGCTCGTATCATACCATGATATATACTTAGTGGCGATCTGGAAGTGATATTAAGAATTTTGTAATCTGGCAAGCGATATTTAGTATGTTGCTCTGACACTTCAAGGTATCATATTCTGATAATGAAAATATCGGCCACCAGCCACCATTGCCGACTACTGTCAACATCCTGTCGTGACATTGAGAATGTTCGAAAATAAAGTTAAAACTTAAATGCAGCAAAATTTAAGAATTTTATATTGTTGTATATTTTTATTTTCAGTGTAACATATAAAGGCTTTACACTGTAACAAGTTAAATTTTAAGTTTCAACTAAGTTGTCAAACTAAACTATTACAATCACGGAATGGAGATTGTTGGTATCTCTCCATCAAAGGCTTGTCATTCCCGTCAATGTTGCTATCCGATGTGAAGGTGGTTATAAGTGAGGCGAGTCGCTTCGGTATCAAGCTCTTAGGCACTGCCCTCAGTTGTCTGCCTCCATTGCAAATTGCTAGATTCAACAGTGAAGAATTCTTCTTTTGAAAAACGCTACTGCAACCAAAATTTAAAATTTGAATTACAAACCCAAAACATTTTAAACATGTAACATTTTACCATTACAATTTTAAAGTGTGTAATTACGTGAACTTGATTTGATGACCTTGTACTCTAGTTTCGTCTTTTTATCTTTTTTTTAAATTTATAAGATATTTGGCATTTTAGTTTCGATTTATCAATTTTAAGTATAAATAATATAAAACTATCAACAATTATAATAAAAAGTAAAAAATTATTAAGATAAATTATTCACATGTTAGCAGTTTTTAAACTTAAAAATTTAATTTAATTAGTGTCAAACTGCCTATTATACTGTTCGGAGGACCACTAATAATTTTTCTGTTCTCACACATTGTCTACTGTCCACCTCGTCTCCCCAACTTGCTTCAGTCATTTGAGACAAGATTTATGAAATCTAAACATACTTTGTCTCCTAGAAAACAGAAAAAAGAAGAAGTTTACTCTGTCTAAATTGCATCAACCATTAAGTTACAATTTTCCCTTTTTTTTAATTTAAGAAAATTTAGTGGTTGGTGCTACAAGCTAGATTCTATTACAGCAAGCCATGAGCACTCTGCCGAAAAGTATGCTGACCTCACAGCTGGGTACAGAAAGGGGTCTGTTCTTTTCATTTTATTTAATTATTTATTTTGTTCTTGGTTGGAATGAATTGGATCCCAATTCCCAGTTTGGAAATCTTTTTTAACGATATTTGCAAATTCAACAACTGTAAATGCACGTAATAGAATTAAAAGTGAGAATAATTTTATTATAATATATAAAAATTTTATACTATAATATATTTTTTTTACATTATAATATATAAAAATTTTATATTAAAATTTTTTAAACGACATTGCCATACGCTTTATATATTTACTCTCCTTTGATTAATTCTGTGCATGAGATAGTGCTCAAAGAAGAGGGCGCCAACTAGGTTTGAAGTCAATTTCATCATCTCAAAATTGTTGATTTTGTATGCTACCTTGAAATTTAAAAGCCTTCTCTTTTTTATTTTATTTTAATTTTATTTTTATTTTTTTAACTTCTTTCAATCCAAAGAAAATTCAGCTATATGGATTTAACCTCTCTTTCTAGAACTCGTCTGCTTTTTTTTTTTTAATACCCATTTCTTTATTTCTTTCTTTTTTTTTTAAAACTATACTGTTCCTGTATATATATATATTTGTTTTTAGAGTTTCCATTGACTTCGTATTAGAAAATAAAAACCAATTGTTCAAAATTTTTTAATCAACATGAGAAAAAAGATAGACTAACACTTTATAATAATCCTTAAAGCTATTGATTCTCGGCACATACCATATTTAATTTGTTTTAAATTATGAATAGTTGATAGGTACAAAAAAAAAAAAAAAAAACAAAAGTACTTGGTGAAAACTTATCGACTGTACAAATTCCCCATTTCACAAGTTAGCCAAAAGTGTTTTCTTCCTTCCTTTTTCTTTTGTTTAAAAAGAAATAAAATAAAATAGAATTGTGTTAGTTTTTCATATATCTTCCTGAATCTTAAGTTGTTGCCGCGATGCTTTCATGCTTTTTCTTTTTGCTCCCTTTTAATTTTATTGTCACTTTCAACTACATCATCATCACTTCCATTATTGAACTCCACAGACAATTGGAGCTTTCATTGAGAACCCATCTGTCACGATTATCCTAATTTGCAGCCGTGACTTAATGCCACATTTGTTAGGAGGAGAAGAAAAACATAGAAAGAAAGAGAAGCTACAATAGAAAAAGAGACGATTTTCTCTTGTTCCATTTAATACAAAAGGAAAATAGGTAGCAATATGATTGATTTTTTTAATATTAAATATGATTGAAAATTTGATACACTTCTATGTTCTACCATTTTTTTTCATGACAAAAATAAACTTCTACTATTACACGTTACCTCAAGAGCTCATTTTGGATTGTGTTTGAAGTTTTGGGACAAAAATAAATTTTAGTTTATAATTTGAGAGCTAAATATTAGGTTTACCCATAAAATATAAAGATGTCAAATAGGCTGTTTTGGGCTGGTTCAACCAATTCAAATTGAGTGTCGCCGTGCCACATGTCATGCTTTGGTCGACTATTGATTTATCAAGTTGTGTTAGATTGTACTTTTTTATGATTTATGTTGTCAAGTGCGGTCATGGTTCATATATATTTGTGTTGCGCCATTAACTTGCTCGTATTTTATAGTGCCGTATAGCAAAATTATAAAAAAAAACATGAAAAATAAGTATTATAAGCAAAACATGAAAATAATTATTGTACATAATAAAAATTTTAACTTAACAAAATAAAACATCAAAAAATTCAAATTTGAGAAAATATTGTTTAGGAAAAATAGTATAGTATAAGTTTCATAAGAAAATCATAGAAATTATATAATAGAAATAATAGTGTTGTCTCATTGTTGTGCTGCTTATCATTTGTGTGTCTGTCTCAAGTTTTTGATGTGTTTCGTGTTTAAAAGTTACGTCAAACCCAACTCATTTAATATATATACTACGTCAGACCTATTTAACAATAATATTAAGTTGTGCTGTGTCATGTTGGTGCTCGTCCACTGGGCCTAACATTTTTTTGACACCTCTAATCATATGCTTTGTCCCCATTTTTCATTATGTGATTTCTTTTATTCTACCTTTTCACCCTTACCAAATATGGCAAATCAAAGAAAAGAGCGAGGCACAAGAAAGCGCGTTCATGAACCTGTCCACAAGTAAAAATTGGAAGCTGATGAGAAGATAATGCCAGGAGTTTGGTTTTGGATAAAAACCACTAGTTTATGGTCAATACGGCAATTATATTATGATTGTTGGAGTACATGTAAATACGTGAAAACAAAGGGATTAATGAGTTAAATAATACTTTTCTTATTTTCTAGTTTTCATTTCTGAAGAAATATAACTTTATCAGTTAATTTAAAAAAAATTAAAAAAGAGCAAAATGGAAAGCTGAGAAAAAACCGTAGTATACACGTCTTGGCAGGCTCTACTTTTACAGAAAAAAAAAAAAAAAAGCCATTTATATAATTAGGTGATGCGATAGCTTCTTGGTACACATTTCTTGCGACTTCAGGCTTGAGGCTTACACCGGAAAATCAAAGCTAAACTGCCCAGGTAATTTCTCAATCATTCTCTCTCCTCTCTCTCTGTGTAGTTTTTCCTTTTTTCCCAATTGCCCGTTCATTTCCCATTTTGGATCTTGCGTTTCACACCCTCTCATTAATCTCTCTCTTTTTTACTTTTAGGATTATGATTTTAGTCGTTTTTCTCGACGACCCTTTTCACTGAAACTCTTTTAATCTTTCTTATTCCCAGTGCTAGATTTTCTTTTAATTTTGTTTTTCTGGGTTGGCTAAGAATTTTGTAGAGGAGGTAATTTGAGGGATGGGGAGGTTGTTTGTGGTGAGTTTGGAGGGGAAGATCTACAGCTGCAGGCACTGCCGGACGCACCTTGCTCTTTGTGATGACATCGTCTCCAAGGTCCTTTTTTTATCTCTTGTTGGTTTTTTTTTTTTTTTTGTTAGTGGAAAATTTTTGTTGTTTTTATGACTTATGTGTACAAAATTATCATCTGGGTGTTGTCAATTCCTTTTTTTTTTTTTTTTTGTTAATGGATTTTTCTTATATGCGTTTATGTTCTTCCCGGGAAATTTTTGGGTTTTGTTAGACTTCAAGGGGAACAACATTAATGTGTTGATTGGATGATCACGACGAAATAGATGTTGTTTTTTGTCGGTAGTTTATACTTTATATCCATGTTTTTATTTTGACCGCTTGATATGTGTCTCTATTTTTCCCAAGTTGGAAAATGGGAATTTGATGATTTCTCAAGTAATTATCTTCGGCTTGCAAATGCATGACGTTGTTGAAGCTGGGAAATGCTTGCCCTGTTAAGCTTCTTTGTACTACTTCAATGTTCTGTATTGTTTGTATTATTGTTCACCGGTATGGTCTTGAGCTTGTTGCATGGTGGAGTGAGGGTGTGATTTATAATATTTCTTGAACTTGGAAAGTGAAAAATGTTTGTAAAGGTTTGGCGATTTATGACTTGAATGATGAAGTGTAGATTTTTCTTTCCCTTTTTTCTCTTGATATGTTGGTATATGGAAAGAATGTAGATCATTCATAGTTCAAAACTTGATAATATTTTGGGAAATCCTTTTTTGCTTCGGTCCAATTGAGAAGAACTCCATCACATGCTCCAAAAGGTTAACCAAGTCTTGGTTAACCTTTTGGAGTGCGTAGTGGAGTTCTTCCCAATTAGCAAAAAAACGATTAGGTGTTTTAGGTATCTTACATTTTCTGCAACACCTTATCATGTGGAAGAATGCTTCTGTCCTTATATTGATCCTGTTTTTGAGTAGTATGGTATATCTATTTTAGGAATGGTTTCTCGCCCAATAGTGACAAGTTTCGGGTATTCATCGCTAATTTGGTGTGCTTATGTGTAATTGGAAGACATTTTTTTTTTTGCATGGTTCTAGAGAATTCTTTAGATTTTTAGTAAACTGGAAGCAAATTTTGTGTTTGGTTCTAAACCATTCGTTAGCATTTTGGCCGATGTGTTCGGAAGATACCTTTCTGGTAGGGCAGTTTTACATGTCACACATGCATTAGTGCATGTATTCCCATATTTGTTGCCACAAATGATATGACCTTAGAGGAGATAGGACTTTAATGGGGAGTTGAACCACATATGACGCTGGGCTTGGCTGCCTTTTAATTTGTAATGGTGACGGGTTTTTGGATATACTTCAATGCTAATTATTCAGCTTGCTAAAAGCTCTATTTGTTTCATTTTTAGAGTTTTTAAATCCTCACGACCAGATAATGTTAAAAGCGAGTTCTGTAAGGAGCAAATTTCTGACTACATGTTTTGCCTGTGTTTGATTCAGTCCTTCCACAGCAGGCATGGGAAAGCTTATCTCTTCAGTAAGGTGTAAGTTTTCTTTATTTGTGCCACTTACCCTTGCGTTAATATGAATACAAGTACGTCTACTAATAACCTTATTACTAAGTTTTGACACTTTAACCACTTTCCAATGCCATGTGGACGTTACGGGGTTTTTGTAAGAGTACGTAGAACCCGAAAACTTATGTTGCCAAGTTAGCACTTCCTTGCTTGATTCACGGTTGTTTATGCAACAACCAACTACTTTTGAATATAATACTGCTTTTGTCTTATCGCTATGCAACAACGGAATAGTCGGTTAGCCACAAATTTGCTCCAATGCCTTGGAATCTAGGCCCTTTTTGTCAATGATATATGTGTGCATATAGAAGTGGTTTCTTTCAGAACTGGAATTGAAATTGGATGATCAGGGTTGATTTCACGGGTGATAAGAAGTCCTTACAGATCACATGCTTAATGTTTCCTAGTATGTAATTCGTATCCCCGATTATTTGACAGAGTCAACGTCTCTTTGGGGGAGAAAGAGGAGAGATTGATGATGACTGGGTTGCACACTGTTGCTGACATATTCTGTGTTGGATGTGGCTCAATTGTCGGGTGGAAATATGTAAGATTGAGAGGCTGTGATACCATGATTGATCATAGTTTGTGTATAATTCTTTTACCTCTATAAGTTATCTATGTTATTACTTTCAGGAGACTGCCCATGAAAAGAGCCAAAAGTACAAGGAAGGAAAATCTGTACTTGAACGGTTAGTAAATATGTAGAGAAAGGAAAAAAAAAATCTTCAATACAAGCAAATGTAAAATGATCTCCTTAGGTAAAATGTGTGGGTTCAAATGTTGGACAGGGTCAAGGTGTCAGGTCCCGACGGAAACATTTATTGGGTTAGTCATGAGACGCAGGTTGGCGGAAGCGATGCAGATGATGCTTGATTTCCATTCATAGCCAATAATAATTGTACATTCTTTAACCCTCCATTGTTATTGTTCAAATCATGTGTATTTACTTACAAAGCTGCAAACTTCTCATTTGGGCGACTCCTTTTTCTTCAATAACATAACATTGTCTTGTTCATTATGACATAGTTAGTGTTTAAACATTCCTGTGTTCACGTTTCAATGTCAAGATTTGTGTTTGTTGGTATAAGACAACAAAGTTGTAGAAAGACAAGACCTCCTTTAGTTTCTACAAATTAGCTTTAAGTGAAGATAGTTGATTATATGCCCCTTGGAAATTTTGGCTCAATAGTTAAGAAGTGTGCCCAGTAAATTGTTAATTTGTGCTCATACATTATTTTCAACATAAAATGCTAGGAGTACAAGCTCAATGTTTTACTGGAACTCTTTACTTAGTGAATCAAATGTCGTCTAGCAATTATAGGATGAAATTTAAAAATCCTGTTACGACTGTTTTCTTAAAAAAAAAAAAATCTCGATCAATCTTCAAAGTTCTCGTAATTGAAGGTGGCATATTGTTTGGCATTTTAGCCCAACAAACAAATAATATAAAACTTTTAACGTTACAGTAAAAAGCAAAAAGTGTTATAATTTTTAAATTATTATTTTCACTTTCAAACACCTTATTAAACATACGTGGCAAAATAAGAAACCCTTTAATATATAAATATATGTATATATATATATATATATATATATGTATATAGTATATGGTTTAAAATGGAAAATGGATTTGTGGCTTTGGGCTTTTGGGTGGATTTTATTCTTCTTCTCCTCTCTATACCACTATATCTCTCCGCATGACAAGATACTTCTCAGGTTTTGTACTTTGTGCACAAAAATCTTGATGTAATCTTATACCGATTATCTATTATTTTCTGCCACTACCAAGGTTTTGGGTATGTTATTTATTTTATAATCTTTTTTGTTTTTGGTAAAAGTCAGGGTTTTGGGCTGGTTAAGTACGGGAATCACTGCTTTCAAAACAAAATCAAAAACAAAAAACAAAAGTTAAACAAAGAAGGGTTAGAGAAAAAGTGGTTATTTACCTTTTTTTAATACCTTATATTTTAGATTTATTTAAATATTAATTTTTTAGTTTTTTATCTCACCAAATGTATATCTTTAAATTAGATTTTTTAAAAAATACTTAAAATACCCTTAAATTGTAAAAGAAGAGAACTTTAAGAACTAAAAAAAAAAAAAAAAAACTTTATACTAGGGTTTTTGACTTCAAAATTTATGTAGAATATTCTAAAAATGGGTGTTTTGTATTTTTTTTATCTTAGTTTTTTTATTGTTTAAAAGTTTTAATTTTTTGTTCTTTTATTTAAAGATAATTTGGTCAGTTTAAAGTCAAAATCGATTCTTGACCAAAGTAAAGTATGGATTTGTTTGTCTAATCAAATTTGAATACATACATTTAATGTGATAAAAAATTAAAAATATAGTTTTTAAATTAATCTGAAGCAGAGAGTATAAAATAAATATACCAAAACAAAGCAGTTGCAGATTGTGGTTTAGTATAGGGTTTCTTGGGTTGGTGTCACGGGCTGAGAAAAGTATCTACTCTATGAGGAGTCTTGGCATCTTTCACAACTGGACGACCATGACACTTTTGCAAATATTCTGCTTCTGTTGCATTTATGTGGCCAAAACATCTCGAATATTTTATGGCATGTTATCCCTTCACGAGGTTTTCTGTTGATGCCTATCAGAATATGTTTATTGAAGGCTACACTTCATCGATATTTCCTTAATTATATGTAAGTGAGACCTTTAATACAAAGATAATTTTTCATAATATATCAGGACAATATATGCAATGCATGAATATTTAAAGAAATTTATCCGAGTATCCAATTACAGAAATACACACCGATATTTTTATGTATATCGAATAAAAAGATTTAAAAAAGAAGATGCAAAATTCACATTTCTCCAACTCTTTGATCTTGGGTTCTATTAAATATTGTAAAACAACAACAAATAATAGTAATACATTCTTACAAAATTCAAGTAGAATGTATGAATTTAATTATGCACTTTGTACGTTTGTATTTTAATATGAAATATATCGTGAGGTCCTAGGGGATCATAAAAAAAATTAGTTTATTAAATTTTTTTTTAATATTACATATCGCCTTTATGTTCATTATACTGCAGATATTTTCATTATTTGTTAGATTAGAAAAAATATATTGATTTGAGTATTATTTAGTTCTTTTACTATTTCTTATAATTTCACTTAAAATATTCTTTTCATGCAAATATCTTTTTTTATACGTATAAAAACTTTTATTGATATTAACATTTACATCAATAATTTTATAAATCCAGATTTTTGATATTTTTATTTTTCAGCACCAGACCACTTAAGTTTTTCATTTTAACAGATCCCCTCTAAATTTTGAGTTTCATCAATTCATCATAAACTTACCGTACAATTGCACATCAAACTGGTGAACGAAATCCCCATGTGCAACTCACATTTTAAGCACTTCACAGCCTCAAAATTTTCTCAGGTTGGCAAATTGCCCATTAATTTTTAATTTTCCCTTTTAACGCTCTTTTTTGTCAATTTAAAAGGCTTTACAATTGGGGTCATATTTCAACGGTTTGATAAGTTCAGGGTATCATCTTTCAAAGTTACAAATTTAAAGGGTAATTTATCTAAGTACAAAAAGTTTTGGGGGAAAGGTGTAAAAAACTATTTTTTATGCCTTTTTGCAACGATGCCTAAGGCAGTTGAAGAATGAAGCCGTTACTTTGTGTAAAATCTAGCGGCAGAAGTGGTTGAATGATACCAGGAGACTCAAAACTATTCTGAGAGAAATTAGAATGCCAAACTTATGGGCATGGCTTAACGCGGCACCAACAATTGTGAGACCCAGTTTGTCCTTGGCTCAAATCATGCCACCTTCAAAGTTATAAAAAATCCCCTGCTCCCTAAAAGGTGAGAGCTTCTTTTGATGGAACAGTTTAAATTAAAAACATTAATTTAAAAATTGAAACATGTAAGAATTTTATGTTATAATAAATTTTTATTTTTTATTATAATTGTTGAGAGTTTTGTATTATTTGTTGGTTAAAACTATTTCTCACGAGATGTCAAATGGAGAGTTCTTTGTGGAGTTGTTAGGCAACCTTTTGCCTTGCACGTTTGGCAACTGGCAGAAAAAGGCATGTTCTCACTAGGGAGGAGGAAATTCTTGGAGGCAAAAAAGAGCTTTACCTAAGTTTATAACTTGTTGGGAAAGCTAATAGGTTGTTTAAGAAATGTAGTTAAAATCATAATTGTGGTTTAAAATACTGTGATATGTAAGAGTTTTATACTATAACATTTTTTATTTTTTACTGTAATATGTGAAAGATTTATACTATTTAACAGCCACTACTATGGTTCCAATCAATGTTATCAAATACCTTATAATATTAATCTATACTTGTGGGAAAGAAAATACTTGGACTCGAGGTTTGTTAAATAAATCTCTATTGACCTCTACTAGAAACAAATCTTAAGTAGGTTTCGGGTTAAAACTAAAGTTTTACGTTTAAAAATCGTAACATGTGAAAGTTTTATGCTACAGTAATTTTTTATTTTTTTACTATAGCTGCTGAGAGCTTTATATTGTAATTGGTTAAAAGTAGTTCATTTGATTTAATGTTCTAAACACATACATATTATTGATTTTTCTCCCCTGTAACATATAAATTAATGCCAGTGAACACTTGAAAAAGATTTAATTCTCCCCTCAAAAAAAAAAAAAAAAAAAACTTAATTCTTAAAGGAATTGATGAAGTATCGAGTCCAAAAAAGCTCCTCAAGAACAGTGTTCCAGTAATTCAAGAAATCATGAAGGCAAATTACTTGACGCAAAGACATACCTATACGAAATGGATGTGAATACGCATCCATCTGCCATATTGAACCTGGTCAAATAAACTGAAATGCACAAAGCGTAATACAAGAAAAGTTTCCCTATAACTCAACCTTTTTGTAATCCCAGAAGTAAAATAAAACATACTAGACAACAAATTCACGAATGAACATTATTTTTTTTTTCTTTTAATTTTTTGGTAATGGAATCCAATAAAGCCTCATAAAAGTAACCAAATCAATCAAGTGAATAGATCATCCGCTCACCCACCTCTTTGCCTACAACTCTCAAGTATCTATGCAACTGGGTTTCCAAGTAACTCCTCTGTGACGGAGGAAAAGCTCGCTGTAGATCCTGCAATGGGAAAACACAATCTGGTGAGTAAATAAAATGATGAAGGAAAGTGCAAAATATCAATCTAGTTTCTCTTAACTTTTTCAAGGTAAGTCCTGTACTTGAGAGTCACTAAATACACAATGGAGCCAACACACCTTGTACTTTAGACAGGCTCCTTTCAAACCGATCGATATGTTGTTGATATCTCCAATTTTGAATTGAACAGATTCCGGATCACTGGATTCTCCATCTGATTCATCGTTGGAGCTTTCATATTTGGGATCAGTGACATCGTCAGTTTGACGAATACGGACATGGTTGGAGTCTTTAAGGCTAATGTCATTGTGTTCCACTTCCATGGCTTGTTCAGAAGCATTTGGTGCTTGGACTTCTCCATCTTGTAAAAGAGCACAATCTGATAGAACGACATATGCCTCTTGATCAAGGAAAGGCCTGGCAACATCAAATGAAACCCACCTGGAGAAGAGAAACCACATATCAGCTCGTCAGAAAACTTACACACTTTGGATGTCCAAGGCACTCGCAAGTTTTTGCAAAGTTTTCAAAGAGGGTTTACCTTAAAAGTGTCATACAACTTAAAAACTTTCAAATTGTAGGGGAATTCACCTGAGGTTTTTCTCGTAATATACACGCAATAAACAAATATTAACCAGAAATGAAGAGTTCATGGAACGTAGCATGGTATACACACATCAAAATAAGAAGTCAAATTAAAAAAGGAAAAGAAGTTAATAACAAAGTCTTAAAAAGACGTTAAATTGCTCCAAAAGGAGGTAATATTTATGTATAAACAGGGAACTTACTGGTAACGGAGAGGACATAGAAGCTCAGAAGGCCGATATGTTGCTTTATATCTCATCTTACTGCAGGAGTGAATATAATAGCCAAGATAATAAAACTGGAGACTTGGGCAATAGTTTTGATTTTCTTTCACCCAGTTTATTTCCTGTAGAGCTGAATACTTTCCAAGTGATAGAAATGCAAAGTCTGGATCCCAGAACAAATATTTACTCGACAAACATCTAGGAAGGATATCTACAACACCAACTGCAACTAGTTGTCCATCAATTACATATTGTTGATGGAAAGAGCCAAAGCCACAAGGTGGAACTGTACCACCATTTGTTGGAGGAACAAAGATTAAGGGAGTATCGACCAGAAACATTCTATATGAACTTTCTGTGACCTGATCTGGTCTGTCGTTATGCACCTTTATCTGATAACGTCTGTACAAGGCAAACTCTTCTGGATCAAAACTGGACCTTTTTAAATCGATCTCAAGCCTTCTTCTTTTTACAGGGGGATGTTCATAGCTATTTCCCGAAGAAGATGATTTCCTTTCGTGCCTTGCAGCAGATCCTTCAGTCGCAGTCACAACCTCAGCACTTGCATCCAAGGAGGCTTTATTGGTGCCAGAATAAAAATTTATGTGTCCATTGCAAGCCTTGACTGAAATACCAGAACTTTCTGCGAGATGATTTAGGGAACTTGCCAGCTTTCCCGAAATAGTTTTGGGAGACAAGTCCTTTTCATCCACAATATTTTCGGATACTCTTGAATGACAGGTATCCTCCATACCAGGTTTTGCACCTTTTTTTATGGCAGCCGCTATTTGGAATGCAATATTGCTGGAGTACAGGAGAGTTTCTGATCCCTCAACAAATAACTTTCTTTTTCCTTGTGAAACCTTTTTAACAGAAGCTTTTGACAATTGAAGATCATTAGGAAATTGCCCACTCTCAACGCATGCCTGCACTGCATAATCAATTTTGTCCGCTAAATATTGTAAGATTTTTTTAGCATTATTTTTTTCTGCATTGTTGCTAGACAAAAATTCTTTCATTGCTGAGCTTGAAACTCCAGGATCAGCAGGACTGCAGGTTTCCTTATAAGAAATTGAATCCTCCTTTAATTTAATTGGCTTGTTAGAATCAAGGCTGCCGTCTAAAAACCTAGGCATAGACTGTTGTCAGGACTAACTACAAAACATATTCACAAGAAAGTATATGTTTTTCAGAACTTGACAATAACCTGATAATATCCAACAATTTTTTGCTTATCAACTAGAGCACTACATAATATAATATTTACGCTAGTTTTAAAGTGACCTAGATCTGGCAGCTCACAGCATGATATATTTCCTTAATGCACAAATAGCAAAACAAAGATAGATAATAAGCCTCAAATTTATGATATCATTCAATAAGTGGCTGCAACTCTCTGAACTTATCTAACCATTGATTTCTTTATTCTCCCCTTTTGCAGTTTGTCAAAGGAAATGTACTAAAAGGCAATATGAGTATACCTTTGCACTCGTCTAGTCACTCGAAGTTGCTCCTTAGAAGAAGAAAAATCACAAACTCTCAAGCGAATAGTATAAGAAGGGCAGCATGTTCTTTCCATTTCAGGTTTGTAAAGGAAAGAACCAGACCTTCTCCAACCTCGGTCAAGAAGATCTAAGAAAATTCCATTAGGTGTGAATAGATAAATTCAGCATTGATCATAATAGATAAAAACAGGCCAATAGAAAAACAGGAAAAAAATATGGTATCTTAGAGTAGCCCGCTTAGAACACTGCACAAATATTTTTTGGTGAAATAATAGAATGAGTTGGGATGTAAGGTTTGCAGAACATCGAAATAGTTAAGTTCACCAACCTTGATAGTCATTAACTGTAAGACTATGAGCCCATAAACCTGCAAAGCAATAAATAAAGAAGCAAGATCAGACATAGTGGTTATCTATACATAATTGTTTACCCACACACGAAAAGAAAAAAAATAAAGTTAGAGCATTGAACATAAATCTAAGGGAAATGTTAAGAATCCCAAGTTATCAACCAAATTTTCTGTAACGAATAAGTTATTATGTTTGAAGTGGTAAAATTGGAAAATGACACTTCACTTGCAAAATCAATAACTTGGTACAGAAGTTTGGTAGACGGGGATCCCTATCATTATCCTTAATCTGATAAGGTCGATACAACCCCAAACATAATCAGACTTTTGTGACTTTAAATTGGTCTGTTTAAATGCAAATATTTGTTGCTTGATGTATATGGTTTTTATATCACTCAACCACATAATACAATCAACAATCTCACACAAGCACAATAACAATGCAAGCATTATAATGAACTAAAAACGAGACATCCATAGTTAGTAGATCTTTGAAAGAGAAAATAACAAACTTTTCAACTAGAAAAATCAAGTTTCCGCAACCAAGCAAAAGTTAATCATGCTCAGAGTTCATCAGACCAGCGGTAAACGAACTTACCGATATTCTTACATTTTTTTTTTCAAATTTATTAACGCTGAAGTACTAGTTCATACAACACAATTCGTAAATTAAAAACTAGAAAACACGCAATCTCGAAATTAAGCAAATTTCTCCGAATTCAACTCGCACACACCGTTGAACAACTAATCACATAAACACAAATAAAAAAGTCTAAAAAATTTATTGATTCGCTTGATGATCGAATTCCGATCACGCGAGGAGAATTCAACAAACAATCGAACCAACCAACGCCGATTATCAATCAAATCGTGAAAACAAAAAACGGTAATAAGAAAACGGCAAAACCGATGACGAAGAAGAGTCAGATACGAACCATGAGAGATGCTGGTACGACCGGGAGATTTACAGTAGCCGCAAGAGTTTCGATCCCTTCCGCAATTGAGGACCAGACTCTCGCCGCCGCCATTGTTGTTGTCGTCGTCGTCGTCCGTGGTGTTGGCGTCGGTGATTCTGCTGCTGCTGCTAGCCTCGTTCCTCATCTCCCCCGCCATGTCTGATTCTCTTCTGCTTCTATGCCCAGACTTAGCTCTGGTCTACTGCATTGGAGGATTTGAGGATTGATTTACAGGGCCGGTTCTATCATTTGTGATGCTAGTGTAGGAAACGACGTCGTTTGGACGACGAATTTGTTCCTTACTAGGTTGTTGTTTGGAAGGATGACCAGAACCCTTGCTTAGAACTATTTTTATTGTAGCATATGAGAGTTACCAGAACCCTTGCTTAGAACTATTTTTATTGTAGCATATGAGAGTTTATATTGTAGTAATTTTTTATTGTTATTGTCACTTGTAAGAACTTTATATTATTTATAACTAAGTTTATAATAAACACTGTATGATAGTAACCATTTATAATAAAAATTGTGTGGTGATAACCGTTGTTAAACAACCGATTAATTAAAAAAACAAAACTCAATTCCTTGATAAAACCCTCGCATGTTTTAAAAAAAAAATTATTACAATATAAAATTTTTATATAAATAATTTTTAGGTTTCTACTAATTTCCTGAACATATTCGTAATCAAATGGAATAACGAATTGAACGATAAAGCTGATTAAATTGGGAAGTCTAAGCAAAAGATGAGTAAATAATAAGTAGTTTTCGCCATTAGTCGGCAGAAGACGGATTCCGCGGAATAAACCCCAAAAAAGGCATCCCCTTAGCCTTCCGTGGCGGCAACTACCAAACTCCTAAATATACTGACAGGAATTTTTACAAATGTTTACCTTTTAAAATTTATTTATTTTTTATATATTTAAATATAGTATAAATAAATATATTTTTAAAAACATAAAAATATATATATAATTTTTTTTATATTAAACACTTATATATGTGTTTCTTTAAAAAAATAATAATAATTTGTACAGACGATTTTTCAACTTTTAGTCTTTCTTTTATTTTCACAAAATAATCTCCGAACTCTTTACCCATTGACAATTAAACCATTTCCATCAAATTTTAAACAGAGTGAATAACGTCCATGTTCAGTGGTCTAGTATAGGAGGGTATTTTAGTAAAAAAAACATAATTTTGGCTCGAAAAAAAAAGTAAACAATCTATAAAAAAGTAGCCATTTAAAAAAATAAAAAATAAAAACTATTAAAAAATTAACTTAAGGCTTTAAAAAAGCACAATCAAAACAGTACCTAATTAGTTATCCTCTAGGCTTTTGAATTAATCCTTGCAAACAACACAATCCAATCAAATAAGTCATTTGATACCTCGAAGTCAATAATTCATACTGTCATTGTTGTTTGCTGCTCCCAAAAATAAATCTCAACGCATGAAGTAAAAAAATTTGTCGTTTTGCTGAAACCTTCGAAGTCGAGCAGAAGCTATGCATTCAGAAAAGCCCATTCCTAGATTCCTCTGACCTCATCGCCAACAATCTCAGACTCCTGCATCTCCGACTGCGCGAAGTCGTTCCCGATTGACACCATTGGCATATCTCTAATGGGCATGGTCGACAACAACATCAAGCCCATCTCCATCGGCGGCCACCACCACCTACACCAGGAGAGCCTTCGGCTCCTCGCGAGGAAGCATCGACAGCAGTTTGGGTGCGCCAGCTATCGTCTCCGCAGTGGTCGAAGGTAGTGAGATGGAGTTGGAGCAGCAGTGGTCGCAGCCCCATGTATTGTTGTCGATCGCGATCTCCTTCAGGGGCTGGGTCTGATGGAGCGATGCTGGATGAGAGCTGGGTCCACTTTCCATTGGATGAAGAGTTGTTCTGAAAGGAATTTTTTTATTTATTTTATATTTTTTTTAAGAAGGGTCTTATAAAAAAAAATTAAAGGGTGAAGGGGGATATTTTAGTAATTGCAATCTAAGATTCCTCAAGTGTGACACACATGCTTATTTCCGTGTGATTTTGGATGGATTACGAGGAAAATGGCCTAATTGCCTAGAGTTAAAGAGTTTGGGGACTCTTTTGTCAAAATAAAAAAAGAGACTAAAGTATCACCTACTAATAAGTTAATAAACAATATGTATAAATTACCCAAAAAAACCTTACTAAATATGACTTGGCCGAGCCGAATAAGATGGGCTTTGCCCATAATCCATTTGTCTAGCCCGATGTCGGGCTCGTATAAAGATTTGAACATGCCCTGTTGATGCTTACCTAAGTCCGGCTTCGAATCAACATCACGTGTGGATACGCACGATGCCTAGCTCTTTCTTGTTCGTCTCTGCCTAATTGGATAAACTTGTAGCAAGAGAAGGGACGCTTCAAAGGCAAGAAAAGGACACGTCAGTCAACAGATAAAGACTCTCCGATGCTCAAGATAGAGGTTGGTTGGCAGAGAACGAGAACTTGTTAGGTGAGAAGGAGCGTATCTTTCAAAATGTAATAAATGCATTCTATTTAGAGGCTGCCACTTAGATGGGTGTTAGGTGGGTTTTGTCCACGACCTGAGTGTCACATTAAGGCTTGTCAGGTGGCAAAAGACAAGTGTCATGTCCCTTCATCGGTGGATTGCCTCCCATTCGACGGTGAGTTGTTCGCCATCTGTTGGCCAGTGATGACGAATAGCAGCCCACTTTTAAGTAAAAGGAATCCGACTCGAGCTGGTGCTCAATCTGAGAAGGCAACATGTTGAGGTGCGGTCAAGCTCCTCAGTAAGAGACCCAGGCTCATCGGGATTGGTTGTAAACTCCTCGAAGCTTTACCAAACTATTTGGCCAACCACTCGGAGTAGGCTCCTCAGTGGTAGCGCCAAGCTCACCCTTAATATGCCCCTCTAGTCTGACCCAAAAAATTTAGGCAAGATGGGCCTTACTATTTGTCTAGACCAAGTATTGTTTGCAAACTAAGTTTTAACTGCTATAGTGTAACCCTCTGTTTGGAATATTTGTTTTAATTTATCATTTTTAACTATAAACAGTATAAAACTCTTATCAACTATAGTAAAAAAGCAAAATATAACTACAGTGTAAAGCTCTCACCTGCTACAATTCTTAAACTTAAAACGTATGTTTTAACTGATTCTTCAAACGACCTATAAAGCTCTCATCTCATATGCTATAATATAAAATAAAAGTGTGTTAGAATGTAAAGTTCTTACGTGCTATAATATTTAAATTTCAACTTAGTTTTGAAATATTCTCGTGTTTTTAGTCATCCAAAATCATCTAAAGTGAAGTTGAAATGTAACAAAAATTTCAAGATATTTTAAAAATAACAAAATTTAATAATGATATAGTTTTATAATTAAAATATTACTATGTAATTATGTAATACAAGATGCGACAAAGAAGCATTACCTAATTTTTGAAATATTATCACAACAATTAATATATTATATAGTGCAAAATGTAATATCATTGTAATGATTACTATGTAATTTTTGATATTTTTTAAATATTATAAATTTTTTTCTTAGTTTCAATTCCGCTCTATTAAATTAACTGTATAACATAATTTTTAATAATAGGGTGTTTAGCATGGTGGTGGGAACTATTGGTTAAAACTGTTTTTACTGTAGCATGTGAGAGTTTTACACTATAGCAACTTTTTTCTTTTTACTGAAATATATGAGAGCTTTACACTGTTCATAGCTAAGTTAGTGGTATAAACCACCCTATGTCAAACACCTTATAAATATTTTTTAAATGTACATATATTTTCCAAGTTTCCAGTCAAAAGAGTGAGCTAATTAATTTCTGACTTGAGACAAATATATGTATTTTTTGTCTCCCAAGTTAAAAGAGAGAGACAAAACACAAGTGTTTTTTTTTGAGAAAAAACACAAGTTTATTTTGAAGGTGGGAATTGTCATGAAAGCTATGGCATATGATTTCTCAAATTTGATTTCTTTTGTATCGTTAGGAATATAATCATCTTTTATTTTAAGAAGATTCCGAACAATATTAGACCTACATATGGAGATTATTGTATCGTGGTAATTTGTTCTTGTTAGCTTGGATCATATATGATTATGTTTTTGAAAGCGTTGACCTGGTTAAAATGGTTTTAGAATGGTGATATTTCCAATAGAATACTACAGAATATGGTTAGCATATTATTGTCTCTTCACAATATAGTACGATTTACAAGGTGCATTCCCTATCAACAAGATGTAAATATAATACTGACTTATGTTTGCATAATTCAACATAAAGAAGTATTAATTAAAAAGCAAACAAAAAAGAAAACGTAGTAAAATATTCCGCAATTATTGCCCTATATTTGTCCTTCAATCAAGAAGGATAATACAAACAAACATTTTGCTATTAGTGCTTGGTTGTAATTCAATCACTGTTATTTATTTTTAGTAATGCAAACGCAGTAGGGTGTTTGACTAATGATGAGAACCATTGATAGGAATTATTTTTACTGTGACATTTGAGAGTTTTACATTGTTCATAACTGAGTTTGTGGTTCACATCATCCTTAACCAAAAACCCTCTGGGCCACACTCGTTTAATTTGAAAGATTAAGAGTCCGTTTGGTTCGTAGATTTGAATAAAAATTTAAATTTTTGTGAGAGAAAATACTGTAGTAAAATAATTCGAATTGTGATTCGAATCAATAACCAAACGCACCCTAGATATCTAGCATGTTCACAAGCTAACTAAATTAAAAAAAAAATTCTTAAAAATGGGCATTTTTTTGAGTGAAATTTGAAAAACTTGTAGGTAGTAGAATGCAGAAATCACACCTTTTTTGCAAATTAGAAAAAAGAAGAAGAAGAAGCTAAGAATATTCATCAGACAATCAAACAACATTCTTTTTTTTTCAGCACAAAAGAAAAGAAAAAAAGAACATTCATATTGACAAAATAAAAAACCACTTGATGATATCCTGCACCATTTCATTGCCGTATGATTAAAGCAATGCCCGTCAGGTCCCAACTGGCGATGATGTGAAAACTCCACATGAAAATAAGGGCCTGAACCATAATTACAATAAACACAAGGGACTCAACAGCAAAAACCCTCATTTCAAAATTCAAAGGGGACACAACAACAACAAAGGGGAGTAATATAGAATAAAAATAAAAAATAAAAAAGAGGGCAATCTCGTGATTATCCACCCACCAAAAGCCACGACCTGAAAAAGTAGTCTTTAAGTGAGAGAAACAACGAGAGCAGTTCCACCGCCGAGCCATTCGTTTTTCCCCATTTCGGACTCCAAATCCTCAGATATTTACCGGTTAATGCCACTCTCCCTCTTCTCTGAAATTTCCGATCTTCGTCGCTCTTTTCACTCTGCAATTCCCATCCTCGAGGTTTTCGAGCTTCGTTCTTCAACAATGCCGGTTCTTTAAATACCTCACGCTCTCTCTATCACTCTCTCTCTCTTTCATCTTCCAGCTTTAAAACACTTGACTTGAGCTTCTTCGTACAGCGAAAATGGTGGCTTCTTCGAGCTGAGAAGGTTCAAGCTTTGGGGTCTTATGCAACTTTCGCTTCGGAGAGAGGCAATGGAATTTTAAAACATAGAATTTGTGCTTTGGAGTCTTGCGAGGTCTGGCCTCGGTTGCAGATCTAACCTTTCGTCTCGGATTGGGTCCGAAGCGCCATTTGATGGTGACGACGAAGCGTTTGGTGTGAATTTGTTGCGGTGGTTGGAGACGTGGAAGAGAATCTGCGTTAGGTTTTTTCAGAAATTTTAAAATATTTTTTAATTGTTTTGGGTGTGGTTTGGTTCGTGGACTTGGATTTCAAAGATGAATCGTAGTTTTAGGGCTCCGGAATCGCAGATGCTGGCGGCGATGAAGCAAAGGCAGCAGTTACGAGCCTCGATGATGAAAGAGAGAGAGGAAGAGCTCGCATTGTTTCTAGAGATGAAAAAACGCGAGAAGGAGAGGAACGATCTTCTTCTCAACAGTTCGGAAGAGTTCGATGCTCCATTAGGTAGAAAAATTTTAACTTTCTGATTTGAAATTTGCGAAATTATTTCTTCAAATTTTTTTGTCTGTAGCTCATTTATTGCCTAATTAGAAAATCTTGCTATTTTAGGTATTTTTTTTATTCAACTCCTAATTTGATCAATTTTTGCAGGATCCAAACCGGGAACTTCTCCAATTTTTAACATTTCATCGTCAACGCCGGCACCTCCACGAAAGACTGGTGCTGATGATTTCCTCAATTCTGATAATGATAAGAACGACTATGACTGGTAATGGTTTGTTGGCAATTTTCGTTTTTTTTTTTTTTTTTCATTTTATGCATATATATTTTTTAATTTTGCTGGGAAAGAGTTCCACTTCTAGAGAATAAAATATGTGTTGCTGTTCAAACACATGCAAAGTAGACTTTCTTTTGAAATCTAAATTCCATCGCTTTTTTTATGTTAAAAGATAAGAGAGAAGAGAATATTTTATATACACATGTAGCTGTTGGAAGCAAGTTACGTTTTGCAGATGTAGTACAAGAAACATAAGTGGACACATATATGTGCAACCAGAGTTGCACATGCCTGTACTTTTTATTCTTGGAAGATAATTATTTTTTTTCATCCACCTCTAATGGAATGAAGTATCTGACCTTGCATTATATTGGAAATACAAACTTTTGAAAAATTGAATGGAACTCATCAAGGTGTTTTTGTGGGGAAATTCCTCGAACATCTTCCCAGGATTTTGGCCCCATTGTTTTGAATGAATGCTGTGTATTTGTGTTTGCTATTTTATCATATGTAATATAACGTTGTTGAATTGATACTGCAACTTTGGCGGCATCAGATTGATATAAAATCTTCTGAGTTGGTATCGATTAGAATTGTCTTGTGTTTCAGGCTCCTAACTCCCCCGGGGACGCCACTTTTTCCTTCTTTGGAGATGGATTCGCAAAAGACCTTGATGACTCAGCTCGGTACACCTAAGGCTCGTCTGACAGCTCTGAAATCTAGAGTAAGCACTTTGTAGCAGCTTTGATTTGTAGTAGTTTTCTGTCCTGAAAATGTTCACAAAGTATAAGTGGTTGTTTCAATTGTTGATAGCCGTCGAATTTGCTGTCTAAGTGGAGGTTGCTATTATTTTTGCAGGGCCTCTTAGAGAACTTTCGTTTTACTTTCCAAGTTATAGACACATGATTATTTAAGATGAAAAAATGGAATACCCTTAAGAAGCAGACAAGTGGCGGAGGATTTATCACTGTGATACCTTTTCTTATATCTTAATTAAGCCCACTTTAGCATTTCTTTTGTATTCATTTAAACTTCCAAATTCTTGAACTTCTTGCATATATTACAAATTTGGAATTCGCTTTTGTCATTTTTAATCTATATTTTTCGTTAACTGACCTTGCCTATTAATCTAAGCATCAGAATATTTGGCTGCATTTGAGAAGATAAGTTATTGCAATCCATGCGACTAATGATGCCGCTTCTCACTGTATTATTATCTTCTAAATGATAATCATGCAAGTTGGTCTCCGAAATACGTTTCACTGTTATATTTCTGTTCATTGTCCCTGAAACATTAAATACTGTGCGCTTAGACATTTCTTCTTTGTGGTTATAGTTGGCAAACCCCCAGTCGGAGCATCCTCCCAGAAGCAGCTTACTAAATAAACAACCAGCTTCATCTCCTGGGTTGAATTCTTCGAGAGTCGCGTTAAATTCTGCAAGTGCTGGGACTCGGAGACCATCATCATCAGGAGGTCCAGGATCAAGACCTGCGACACCAACTGGACGACCCACATTGACTGCAACATCTAAATCTTCGAGACCATCAACACCTACTTCAAGAGCAACCTTGCCTTCAAATAAGCCGACAATTTCTGTGACTAGATCTGCAGTTTCCTCAGCCAAGCCTTCACCTACAGCCAAGCCTTCACCCACAGCCAAGCCAACGGTTCCCTCAAGATCCGCAACACCATTGTCAAGATCCACAACACCATTGTCAAGATCCACAGCAAGATCTTCAACACCAACTTCTAGACCTACTGTACCCGCCTCCAAGTCCACATCAAGGGCATCAACACCGACTCGTCGACCTTCAACACCAACATCTGCATCCAGTATATCTGCTCCTCTATCTAAATCCTCTTGTTCAATTGCGAAGCCAGTTTCCACGACAACTAGAAATCCAGTGCCCTCACGTGGTGCATCTCCAACTGTGAAATCCAGACCATGGAAGCCCTCAGAGATGCCGGGCTTTTCTCTTGATGCTCCACCAAATTTAAGAGCATCACTTCCTGACAGGCCGCTCTCAGCCACCAGGGGTAGGCCTGGACCACCAAATGCTCGATCTTCTTCTGTCGAGCCTGCTCCAAGTGGAAGACCAAAACGGCAGTCATGCTCTCCTTCAAGAGGACGCACTCTCAATGGGATGGTTCACCCTAGTGGAAGCTCTGTTCCTGCAGTGAGTCGTAGCCAGTACAAAATCAATGACAATGTGAGCCCTGTTTTAATTGGAACAAAAATGGTGGAGAGGGTAATAAATATGCGAAAGCTGGCACCACCAAAGCAAGATGATAAACATTCTCCTCGTGGAAATCTCTCTGCAAAATCATCTTCTCCTGACAGCTCAGGCTTCGGTAGAACACTCTCAAAGAAATCTCTGGATATGGCTATACGGCATATGGTATGTGTCTGGCATTATGTCACATGCTCTATTTATTTCAGACCAGATATGTCTTATTGCATCTATCATCAAAAAACGATTTGTCTTATTACTGAATGCAAATATATTATTAATTATTCTTATCAAGTGTTAAACGGCCCTGTTTTATTTGGATATGTCACATTGACCTATTTTTGTATTGCCTTCTACATTTGAGCATTCCTCAAATTTCTTGTTTCTGTGAAAATTTTTTGGTGTTTTCCTTGTATCTGGATCTCTTGAGAATGACATTAATAAGGGAGAGCGACCTTAAAATTTGGTGTTGTGTCATTTTTTCTGATTCAGATCTTGACTGCAGGATATAAGGAGAACCATCCCAGGTAACTTGCGGCCATTGATGACAAATATCCCTGCATCCTCTATGTACAGTGTGAGATCGGGGCATGCACGAAGCAGAACAATTAGTGTTTCAGACTCTCCTCTCGCCACAAGCAGTAATGCTAGCTCAGAACTCAGTGTCAACAACAATGGCCTTTGCTTAGATGGGAGTGAACTAGAAGACGATATAGGCAGTGACCGAGGTGGTCGATCTCCTCCTAGCGTACGTGGTAGGTGATAGTTCTGGGGCATTTTTATTGCATATATAAACTGCAATTTTTATTATTGAATTGCAATGCTCTCGATAGTCAAGAGACCAAATTCGGAGAGAGCCGACCAAAGTTGTGCTTCAACGAGTAATGCGAAGTTTTATTGGAAGTATTGGCGGTTAAATTTAAAATGTAAGTCATCATGGCCTTCGTAATAGCTAGGGTAGCTAGTGATGTTCATGTGCTGAACAATCTTCCTTGCTCATTTTGTACACGGTGTGGTGTCATGCACTTGTTTTCATGAGTTGATCAAGAATCCCTGCTCTACCCCATTTCACTCGAGAACACTGGCAAAGTTAGAAGTTGGCTTTTAATTCTTTTCTTTTCGTCTATCTTTAGAGCTTAGGTTTTTTTTTTTTTTTTTTTTTTTTTTTTTTAAATAAATTTAAGGAAACGTAAAAAAATCTGTTTTTCTTCGAATTTCATCCAATCAACTTGTGGTTTGGTTCTAAAACTGTATAGATCACAGCTATTATTAGCCATCGTCTGAAAAGGTGGAGGAGGAAGGAAATGGATACAAATGTAACAGTGGACCACATTATCCCCAACCCATGAGCAAATACTTGTCATCAATACTCGTAATATATGATCCGGCTCACGATATCTAGCGGCAGGACCACAGATTCTTGGCCAGAAAAATGTGGCTTCATAATCACTATTAACTATAGTCTATGATGCCTTTGCCCAATTTACCTTCTGGCTTGGTTTCGAATGTCAGGATACTTGAGCGATTGCAACAGATCCTTTTACCTGACGTACAGTGTTAAATTTGAGACCACTTAGCGGCAACCGCCAGCTAATTAAATATCCAACCAACTAGGACACCATGAAAAGCATGTTCCTGTTTCCAAAGTAGTTTGAAAGAAAAGCCTGTCTACCGTCTAAGAAAAAGAAAAACAAAAGGGGGAAAATGAAAAAAAAAAAAAAAAAGCAAGATAGATAAAATTATTATTATTATTATTATTCATTCCTTTTTTTTAAAGAGATTTTGTCTTTTAGTTCTTCTCAGGAAGCATGAATAATTAGTTTTCTGACTAATGTTGGTTCCAACTTAGTGAACTCTGGCACGTTAAGCGCCAACTTATTCAACTCATGACATGTCCCGATTTTTTTGAATTTCTGTGCAGCACCTCTCAATCCCAAAATAATAATAATAATAATAAAAAGTAAAAGTAAAAATAAAAATATTGTTGAATTGCCACTAAGACTATACCATATTCATATGATAGAAAAACGATAAACTATATAACCGATATAACGTCTGCCCTGTTCTGATGGCCCGTTTCTTATACATAAAGGGGCCAAAATTAGACTGACTAGTTGACTATCACTTAGGGAGCACGGTTCAATGCAGATTAACGCCATAACATTCTAACCAAGTGCCTTTTACAACTTGCAACATATCCTCTAGAGACACCAACAGAAAATTCTGTGGACAGATTATCAAGTGACAGCTACAGCCTTAGGGGGGGCAGCCGAAGGGGTACCTGCTGCAGCAGAAGCAGCAGTGCTTTTAGCATCACTTGCAGGGGCCGCTGGTGGTGGTGGAGCATGCTTTAAGTGGGCAGGCGTGTTGTGTTTCAGTTTTACAAGTATCTGCCGCATCCTCGAAAGATCAGTTGGCTTTCCAGGCTTAGGACCTTGGATGACAACAATGGATGGCTTCTTTTCCTGATCCTTCTTCCCTCTCTTCTTTTCTATAGTTGGCACTTCATTAGGAATAAGCTCAGCGATTGACTTCCAGTAGTTCCTATTAGCCTCAGCATGGAACTTCTCTTGATTGGCCAGAAACAACTGGAAACAAAGGTATGGGTCCAAAAGAATAAACATCCGACATCTGGTGAGCATATTGTTCGTCGACATCTCAGAGAAATCAAAGGCTTGAGTTTTAGAACGAAATTCCTACATCTAATCCTTCGTATTCTATGTCAGAGGCATACAAGACTTCACTTTTAGGACCTTTTCTCTTTGAAGTCAAATTTATAGGACAAAGTTACTCCCTCTAAAGGCAACAAAATTTTTAGGTAGAGTGTTACTAATCAGTCTCATTCGTGAGAAATGACAAGTTTTGAGAAAGCAATTACAAATAACCAACATAACTGATTTGTTACACTTTTATGCTGCTGGTCACGAAATTTCTCAGCGAAAATTTTGACGGAACAAAAAGGAGAGGGAATCTTAATTCTTCCCCAACTTTAACAATTGCAAGAACGAGTTCAGTTACAATGGAAATGCAATCTCTAGAGGATTTAAAGCCAAAATCCAAAAAAAATTCACTTATGCCCAATATCCAGAGCTTTACCTATGGAGAAAAAATGAGATCTTATTGCTGAAATAAATCATCAAAAGCAATTTCTAGTATCCTAAATTTCATCATTTGAAACCTGATGGAGGAAGCATCATCTAGGTTAGCATAAAAGTAAAAAGTTGTCTATTCGGCTTGAATCCCTTCCCAGTAACATAAATTCTTTCCTATGCATATCAGAGTCTTATTCATTTCCTAATTTACTTATTACTCCATAAATGAGTAATGACCAACCTAGACCATTGCACTTGAAGAAATACACTGTAGAACATAAGGTGATCATCAAGAATGATACTCACAATAACTGAAAAAAAAAAGAATCAGGCATGAAGACATTTTAACCACCCATGATTGAAAAACAACAGATAAGTAACAGTTTTATTCATGAATTCAAGGCAATTATGGCAAACAAAGAAAAATACATCATACATAGAAAAGTACATCACAAATACATATAAATATATATATATATATATATGTATATATAATTAAAAAGTGACCTCCAATCTCATTCTCACCTTCGCCTTTTCCCTATTAGAAGCTTTGTTGCTATCAGAAGCGATCTTTATCTTCTGGTAGAACTCAAGTTTGTATTCATCGGCTTCCTCAATTATCTGATTCAACAACTCCTTCTCCCTCTTCTCTTTCTCCTGAAGCCGAATTGCGTTCTCACTAAACACGACATCAAAATTTTCAATCAAATTTCTCTGAACTTTCTACATAATTCTCAAATCTACCCTTTCAATCATGGCAAAGACAAACTACAAAATTACAATTGTAAAACTGAAAATCAGATGTATATTCTTTAAGAAAATGAAGAATTGAAACAAAAATTTTCCTGATTTTAACTAAAAACCTAGAAGATCAGATCAAAATGAACCGAATTGTGAACTATATCGTCCGATTGAGCAGATCGGTGAAAGACCAATTCGATAAATACGAGAAACAAGAAGATTCGAATTCCGAAACCTTACCGCCTCCATTCTCTGAGAGCGAAGCCCTCCTCGCGCTCCATCTCTAACGGAGGAGGCAGAATCGGGCCGTCCGATCCATCGGAGCCCTTCGTGAGCGGCTCTCCGTAGGCCGACGGCGGATAGTGGGCGAACGGAACCTGTTCCCCGGAGCCGTTGATGATCCGCGACTGCGAGTCGGTGGCGGAATCCGATCCATCGGGGCGCTTCGCGAGGGGCTCGCCGAAGACTGACGGCGGATACTGGGCCATGGGAAGACTATTTCCATGAATGTCGGACATGATATTTGAGTCATCGGAGTAATCCTTCCGAGACTCGGAGCCTTGGTGAACTGAGTCGTAGTCTGAGTCGCCCCCGTCGTCGTTGTCGTCGTCGTCGAAGGGGCGAGTCCAGCCGGTGGTTGGGGCTGAGTTGTCGTCGACGCCGGGATGAGTGAACGAGTCGGGGAACTCCGACGACATGGTCAAGGTGTTGATTCGAACGCTTCAGAGAAGAGAAAAATGGTGAGAAACGAGGCAAAATTGCTCCTTGTCCTGGAAAGTTAGAGATCAGTGTGGGCTGGCAATGGTCAAGCCTAGTTTGACGACGGAAAATTTATTTTAAGACACTTTTGCCCTTATCAATTCACCGCAATTACAAGTTAAATGCCGTTTCTTCTTGTTGTCGTCGTTTTCAAGTTAAACGCCCTTTTCGCAGTTTGTTGTCGTTTTTTTAACCTTTATATTTCCATCGCAGTTTTCGGCTTCGTTATCGTTGTTGCGTTGTCTATTGAAACAGTATTGCCGTTTCTTTTAATGTTTTCAAAGTGCTCAAGGGAGTTGAATATAAGAGTTAAAATTAAAAGTATTATAATATATGAGAGCTTTACATTATAATATGTAAGTATTTTATACTGTTTGAGTTGAAACTGATAAATTAGAACTAAGTTTTCGTTATTTTATTAATTTGTCTATCATTTCCGTCTATTACACAAATGTATGGAAAAAAGGTCTTACTATTGACTTTTGACCTCTTCCTTCCTTCATTTCACCTTCGTAAAGTCGTAAGCGGTGATTATCTTTCAATACTTAAAGTCTTACATGGAGGTGCCGCTAGATAGTTCAAACCATAAAATACTAAACCTGTCACATGTCATAAACCAGACTCTGCCTTTGCCGTCTTTCTCCAAGATATTCCGGCCTTTGTTGTTAGTCTTTAATTATAAATATGGGCTTAACCATCATATTTATAAATCCCAAGAACCATCATGCCAAATGACCAAGATAATAGTGAGGAAGCGCACCTGAATCCGTAGTAGCGACAATCAACACTTTTGTAGAATTTCTACGATGATTGTCGAACAGATTATTGTCTTTCTCAATCAAATCACCAGAATTCTTTAAGGGGGTGTTTCTCTCTACATGGGATAGACGAGAAAGCGGTAAGATGATTTGACGTATTGGGGATCATAACCTAAATGTCCTTATATACTTTTCCATTAGACCACTTAATAAAGCCTATTAAATAGCTTAATATAATAGGAGAATGAGAGAATTAGACAATCATTAATTAATAATAAAAATAAATAGACCAAAGAATAACAATATTTAGTAAATAGCCTACTTAGATTAAAAACACGAAGCAACAACAAGATAACAAAAAATAAAAACAAAAAAATGAGAAGAAGAAAATGAAGATAAAGGAGAAGGTAAAATTTGAAATTCAAGTATTTAAAAAGAGCACATGATTACAAAAATGCTTTACATTAAAATTAAAATTGTACTCTTTGGTGTAATTTCCCTAATATAACTATTATTATAATATGTGGCCGACACATTATTGGGAATTAACGTGAAATTTTCTAACAATCTCCCATTTAGGCTACATATGATTCTTGAAACAAAAACAATTATATCATATGTTCCTTAAGACATCATTTGTATGCTATTTATCGTTAGACTTCACTTTAGTTTCATTCTGGTGTATCTTGTATATCAATATGAAATCATGGCGGCTTTCGTCACACACAAATGTAACTAAATAACCTTCCATGGTCACCACACCAACATATTCAGTGACATAGATTGAGTATGAATGCGTAGTATGGATATTACATGTAATGTGATATCAAACATGCCTATTTCAAACTGGTTCTATTTTAGTCTTTAGTGAAAGTAATCCAAAACTTTCTAAACATAATGCAAAACCACAAATAGAAAGCAAACAAATTTAGAGATAAACCATAATCCATCTACTTTATTTTGTAGAAAATAAAAACATAAATCTGTCTTAACCAAAATAACATCAAAATACTAACTCTCACTTAAAAAATGCACATCATCAAACGAAACAACACCCATATGAGCAGTATGCTCGTGAAAGGCCATGGGCAATACAGCCTTGGTTAACGGATCGACAATCATGGAGTTTGTCTCAATATGTTCTATAGGCACTTGAAAACTCTAAACTCTTTATTTAACAACAAGAAACTTAAAGTCTATGTGCTTTGACTCGAAGAGTTTATATTGTTATTGGAATATAGCATGGTTGATTTATTGTCACGGTATATCTTTAATGGCCTTTCAAAACCATCTGCCATACACAGCCTAGTGACAAAGATTCCCAATCATATCTCATGATTGGATGCCTCTTGACAGGCTATGAGTTTTGCTACTGCAATGGAAGAAGCTATGAGTGTTTACTTAACACCATTTTAAAAAATAGCTCCCTAAGCCAGTAAATATAGCCCGATATGGATCTTTTACTTATTGGCATCCAGAAAAATAAAAAACAAAATACCTAACAATCTCCCAAAGATCTAATCTGCGATAAGCGAGCATTTAATCATTTATTCTCTATAAATAACGTATAACCCATTTGGCTGCTTTCTAATGATCTATCTGTTAGACTAGGTGCCATAAGGATTAAATAATGTAATAAGTAATTAGAGACATTTAATCAATAAATAGTTTATGTATTATTCATATATCAAATGTTGTCCTTTTTATGTTCATTTCTATTGACTATATGATAAGCAAACAAAAGTCTGAAATTGTCTGCTTAAACCTTTAAGATCGTGCATATGATAGACAAATTATGTGGAATATATGAATTTTAAAGGTGATAGTCTAAATGATAAGATCTGCAATCGATGGAATAAAGTTGGGTACTTTATTCATGTTAAGATTGTTATATTGTTTGCATACTTAACGGGAGATGACTTATCTTGGTCATCAGAGTGAGACTCCATGAATAGAAACATTGGTATATTGTCATAGGTGACGATATATTGGATCAGGACACAAAGTTGAATTGATTTGATTAATAATTCTGTTTGTTTAAATCGATTCATTTTTCACAATCATATGTGTTATGTTTTAATCATGAAATGAATTAATGAGCCTGTATTCTTGACTTGTGTCTTTTGATGTATCAAAGGTGACAACTTGTTTTGACGATGGTATACATATTGGTACGTTGGAGACATGACTCTTGATTGATGTAGATCCGTTATTCATATATATGAAATTCATAGTTTTTTTGTAGAGTTAATGATATTCTCTTATAGGCATTATCTTGTAATTAGAAGACTAGAGCGTTGAATCATTTGGATACATAGATGTAATCGAATGGTATACTATTTTTGGATAGTAAGTATTTCAATAGTGAGATAATGAAACATAAGATAAAAATAATTGAAAAGGTAAAACGAAATTTAGCCTTAAGCCGATTATGAATATGCCATGAGGATGTTATACATAATGATATACCATGGACGATTAGCTTATTGAAACTTTGTAATTTGATATAGTTCAATAGAGTGGATTTAATAATTTATGTTAGTTTATTGGTTGAATTAATTTTGTAAATTAATTCAAGATAAACGTTGAATTATTTGGATAATATTTTACTTCATATGAGATTATTTGTATATGACTATTTTAATCTGATAACTTCTCTATAGGTTATTTGAATTAAAATTGAGGTTCTATCTAAGATTCCCACATGAAATAAAATATTCTAATATTTTTAGATTATCGCTCGGTCGGTAGGCCAGCGGAGCCAGTTCGACAGGCCAATCTCCTAGATCGGTATGCCGAACATGCGATAATCTGGTTATGCATTGTTCATCGAAAGTTGATCTAGACTCAAATTTTGGAGCCTAATTTGGTAGGGATTGACCCTAGATTCAACCAATATAGAAAGAAGACTATTTTTTATTATTCTTCAGATTATTTAAGAAGTAGAGAGAGTACTCTAGTGAGAGAAACTCTAAAACTTTTGAAGAGCTATTATTCAATATCTTGAATCTTAGCTCTAGATATTCTCAAGTGGTTAGAAGGAAAGTCACTGGAGGAAAGACTATATAATATGTAACCACCCGTACACCTATCGTAGAAAGAGAATAGCAAGGAAGACCAATTGGTTGAGGCTTTTCCAGAACGTTCTTCTCTATTCGGTTTTTTAGCAGTCTTTGGTATATAAAAATAGGTACGTAAGATCTTTTATTAATTTATATACTTAGTATATCAAACTTGTTATTTAAAATAGATTTTGATTTAAAAAGTTTTAAAATTTCGCTGCATATCGTTTTTCAACGATTGGTATCAAAGCCATGGTTTTACGTTGATTTACGAGTTTGTGATTATGCTACATAAATAAATTATGTGATCTTATTCTCTCCTATACTTGAATTATATTTTTTAGAGAGTTGGCACTCTAGGTTCTATTTAATGTTGTCATGAGATGATGTGGTGGATGTTTATTAATTAATTATGGTTAATTAAAATTTTATTTTAATTATTATATTAATTAATTAATTTTATCGGTTATGGTTCCTTAGATGTTAGAATGTATATATAAGTTTTCATGTAATTAGATGACAGTCTATCATCACCATCAAGGATTTATTATTTTAATTTTGGTTTGTAAAATTTGTATTAAAATAATTATTCGAAGTGAAGACGGATCTAGAAAATTAAGATGATTACAGTTCTATGTTTTTTTGTGTTTATAAATTTTTATAATTTTGAATTGTTGAAAAATAAATTAAAAACTGCTTAAAAATCATTTTTACAAAAAGTTTGGAAAAACGCTGGTTCAGTGTTGGTCGGTAGGCCTGTTACCCAGTATCAGCAGGACGATGGTCATAGATCGGCAAGCCGGTAGTGGGCAGAACCATTCTTTAAAATAGTGCATTTTTCAGCGTAGTTTTTAATTTTGTTTTTTGAGCCGATTCTAAGAAACATGAAATTTTATGATAACCTAAAAAATAAATTTTTCATCCATGTGAGATGGAAGAATTAAAGATGGACACCAATGAAGAAGGATACGACGAGAATATACAAGATGAAGAATCAATATATGTTTTGATTAATCTTTTGTCATCTGTATTTTCTTTTCTCTAAGATGGAACTATGATATTGCGGCTTTTTATTATATTGCTTGTAGTTTTGCATGTTGCGTTGCTTGTCTGTATTATAATATGTTTTGCCATGTATGTTCATAACATGTCATATAGAATAGGGATTGCCGCTCATTAAAAATTGTTCATGCATGTTAACATAAAATCTTGACTTTTAAAATATTGAGTAGGAAAAGGTTTTCGAAGAAAAGACCTAAGGCTTCTATTGTTGATCCATACGTAACACATAAAGGAAATTAACCTTCTAGAATTTAATTGTTTTTTAATTTTTCCCTTTGTTTTTAAAAACTCTAAAGTATCCCTTCATGTTTTTCTTTATCTTTTTCTATATTTCAAAGTCTAAAATTATCTTTTGAAATTTTCCAACGAGTAAAAAATAACACTATTTAATCATTCTTACTGAAGAAGTCCCCTAACATGTATTATGTGGATATTATTCTAGATATGGCTATTGGAGTACTTCCTAATAGCGAAAGTCAAAGTGCTGAACAACTACCCATTTACTCCATTATTGTTATTAAAAAATGCTCTTGTTTGTCATGAGTAAATGAACATCAGTCAGAATCTGAGAGTATTCACTAACACGCGTCACATATTCTGCTGCAACTTAAGTTGGACTTGAAGTTCAGAAGGCAAAGAATTGAGCAGATAACATACACTATTAGTACCTGCAATTATTGGTGACAGCTATAATTTTGAGGAAAAGCACCTGAGAGGGAGAGTTCAATTTATATGTTCACATGTAGTCAACTGACTTGTATATTCAAAATCAAACTCAGGCATGCTTCATTTTGGAGAGATTTTGATCATATATAGCATATAATCTGAACAATATAATCAGTATCTGTAGCTATCATGCATATATATATATATATATAAATATATATGTGGACAAAAGAGATATGGTCGACTCCAATATCCAATTAGTCATGCGCTAGGAAAGTCGGCTCAAGCCTTAGATGTTGGAAAGTCATGTTCCATGCTTGAATATTTTATTTCCATTCAGATTCCCCATTCTGTATATACATAATGTTATTTTTTTTAATATATCATCACTTTGACTACTCAACTTTTTAGAAACATTTTTTTGGGTATGATGAGCTAAAACTATTAGCCATTTAAAGTTCCTGCATTTATAACGCAATTATTAATCCAATGCATGGAAGAACTTGTATATTTAATTCTCTGTCTATCTTTTTCTGTTTCAAAGATATGTATGAAAAGTTTCATATATAAAAAGTCTGACTTTTAGGAACTTTATTTAATAAAATGGGAGAAAACAAAGTTTGTGATCCTCAAGCTATTTGTGTTTACATTTGCAAACCTGTAAATTAACACTATTTCTTTCCATGTATGTAGCACATTGATATAGTCACATGCCCCGTCTTAAACTATTGAAAGCCCACAAAATAGCTTTAAGCTTCTTCAGTCATCACATCCAAATGAAACTTCAAAACCCCACCAATTCGTGTGTTTTTTGGTCTTTGCATTTCCATGTCATTTTTATTCCTTATGCTGTTAGCTTATTGCAACCTACCATTACTACAGTCAGTGCCTTGGGTAATGAAACTGACAGAATTGCTCTACTCAAGTTTAAAGAATCGATATCGAGTGATCTACATGGAGTTATGAAATCTTGGAACGACTCAATTCATTTCTGCAAATGGCCCGGAATTGCATGCAGCAACCGGCACCAGAGCATTACAGCCTTGGACTTGGAGGGCTGAAACTTGCGTGGAACCATATCGCCTTACATCGGAAAACTTAGTTTCCTAAGGTTCATTAACCTCAGAAACAATAGCTTCTTTGGTGAAATCCCTCAGCAAGTAGGTCATTTGTTCTGACTTCAACATCTCAATCTTAGTGGCAACATGTTTGAAGGTAAGATTCCAGTCAACTTGAGCTCCTGTGTGGAACTTACAGTATTAAGTCTTAGGACAAATAGACTTACTGGAACCATTCCCTCTGAGCTTGGCTCTTTGGTTAGGCTTGTATGCCTTAATCTTGGCACAAGCAATCTCACTGGAAGAATCCCAGCTTCCTTGGGAAACATTTCATCATTAAGTCAATTTTCTCTAGCATATAACAATCTAGAGGGAACAGTTCCTGATGAGTTAGGCAGACTGAAAAGCTTAACGTTTTTTGCAATAGGGCCAAATAATCTGTCAGGTGTGATCCCTCCTTCACTTTTCAATATATCCTCTACGACTACTTTCTCGGTTACGGATAACGAGTTTTATAGAACTCTTCCACAAAATATAGGCCTCACACTTCCTAATCTCCAAAATTTACAATTGGTGGCAGTCAATTCTCCGGGACAATCCCGGAATCATTTTCCAATGCTTCTGAATTTCAAATGCTTGTTATTCCTGAAAATAATTTTGTTGTGCAAGTTCCGGCAAGTTTGGGAAATCTTTTAAATCTCCTGTCGCTTGGTTTGAGTAACAATAATATAGGCAATTATTCAACTAATAGCTTAGATTTTATTATATATTTGACCAATTGTAGCCAAATGGAAATGTTGGACTTGAGTCTCAATAATTTTAGTGGTGTCTTACCCAAGTCTATAGCCAATTTGTCAACCCTACTCAATCGTCTTTATCTTGGAGTCAATCAAATTTCTCGAAATATTAGTGCAACATTAGAAAATCTAGGCAACCTAGTCGTCTTGGGCATGACAGATAATCTCTTCACAGGTACCATTCTAAATTCTTTAAGGAAGTTACAAAATTCGCAGATTTTGGATTTGGAATGGAACTATTTATCAGGAACCATCCCTTCATCCGTAGGCAACCTCAGTCAATTGTTCCAACTCTACCTATCACAAAACAAGTTAGAAGGAACCATTCCTCCAAATATTGTTCACTGTCAAAATCTGCAACTCCTTGACCTCTCACAAAATAATCCAACTGGATTTATACCCGAAGAAGTTTTTGGGCTTACGTCTTTGTCGGTCTTATTCAATCTATCAAGAAACTCATTGTCTGGAAGTCAACCTATGAAAGTGGGAAATCTAAAGAATATCAATGCATTGGACCTTTCCGAAAACATTCTAACCAATGGAATCCCAGAAACCATTGGAGAATGTCAAACTTTGGAATCCCTTTACCTACAAGAAAATCATTTTCTAAGAAGCCTACCTTCTTCATTGGCTTCTCTAAAGGGTGTTTGCTATTTAGATCTGTTACGAAACAACGTGAGCGGACAAATTCCAAAAGACATGCAAAAACTTTCTTTCTTACAATATTTGAATCTTTCATTCAATGATTTTGAGGGAGAAGTGCCAAAGAGGGGAGTTTTTCAAAATACAAGTGCATTATCATTAGTTGGAAATCCTAAGCTTTGTGGTGGTGTACAAACATTGCAGCTTCCAACATGCCCCATTGAAAAGTCTAGACATGGAAAGACAATAGGTCTCAAATTGATAATTATAATAATTTGTGTTGCAGGATTTGCCCTATTGTTTTCATCTATATCTATTTTTCATTGGAGGAGAAGAACGCAAAAGAAATTATCTCCTCCACAAACAACTATTGGTTTTCTTTCAAAGGTTGAATACAAGAGGCTTTATCAAGCTACCAATGGATTTTCTCCAAGCACGTTGATTGTAACAGGTAGTTTTGGCTCTGTATACAAAGGCCCTTTTGGTAACGAAGAAAATACAATTACCATGAAAGTACTCAATCTTCACCAGAGAGGTGCTCACAAGAGTTTCGTTGCTGAATGCAATGCGCTAAGAAACATCCGACATTTTAATCTTGTAAATATCTTAACATGTTGCTCTAGCGTGGATTACAGTGGCAATGAAATCAAGGCTCTAGTCTTTGAATTTATGTCGAATGGAAGCCTAGAAAAGTGGTTGCACCCTGTAACTGAAGGAGAAACCAGACCATGGATTTTGAACCTTAATCAAAGACTAAATATTATTCTTGACGTGGCCTCTGCTCTCCATTATCTTCATGAAGATTGTGACCAACCTATCATCCATTGCGACTTGAAACCTAGCAATATTCTTCTTCACGATGAGATGATTGCCCATGTAAGTGATTTCGGATTAGCAAGGTTGATCTCAAACACCACCGGCTTCTCGGATGGTCAATCTAGCACTACTAGAATAAAGGGAACAGTTGGTTACGCTCCACAAGGTAATAAGTCTCTAGTATTGTATTCAATTTCTTTTGCAACAATTGAATAATCGGAGGTAGATTAAAGGATATTAGAGTAAAAGCAACAAGCTACCTAAAAAAAGAACTTAACGTACTATAATTTTTAGACCTTTAACTTTTAAATCTCTATGCAGTAGTATAGAACATTGTTAACCACTAAATTTGTTGCTTTTATAACTTCTTCAAGAGTATGCAATGGGTGGCGAGCCGTCAAGACAAGGGGATATGTACAGCTTTGGGATCCTTGTGTTGGAGGTGTTCACAGGAAGAAGACCCACGGATGAAATGTTCCAAGATGGTTTCAATCTCCATAACTTCGTCAAGATGGCCTTGCCAAAAAGACTAGAGCACATAGTCGATTCAGCTCTTCTAATTGGAGAAGTAGAAGAACCAGCTGCCAGAAGAGATGAAAACAACCACAACAAGACCGGAGAAATTGAGATCGATATTGAAGAGTAAAACGTTAGCTTTGAGTTCAGAGTCAGATGAGCTCCAATATGTGACAATGCTTGGTTTCAGTCCTTAAGATTGGACTTGCTTGTTCAAACGACACACCGAAGGAAAGAATGAATATACGTGATGTCACCAGGGAGCTAGAACACATCAAAAATAATTTCATGGATGCTGGTATTCATGGACAGAGACAACAAACCAACTAATTATTAGGTACTGCCCCATAATTTTAGTATTCTTTGCGTATAATTTCCGTGTATATATATGGTAAGAACTGGACCAAAAATAAAAGAAATGTGTTGTATGGTCATCTAATGTTTATGTAATAGATGCATACTTGAATATGTCAATTGCCATTTAGATTGATATTTGAAGTAGGACTATTTGCTATGGTCTAGGTAAATGTTTCCTTATTATGATGTTTTTAGTACTAAAAATGAGAAGAAAAACAACTTGAAAAGTAAATAAATCCAAATCATAAGTTAATTCTCCACCTTTTACGTTTCAAATCTGAATCATATACTTGTATGTTGAACAACATAAGTTAATTCAGTTAATTGTTTAAATACGCATCCTGATCATTTTAGCACTGTACAGACCTAAGCTTTCTGATCTGAAGATTTCAATAGACGAAGTAAATCTGCAAACAAATCTCTCGTTGGAAGTCATGTTGAAGAACAGAGAGATGTTGTCTTGATTTTTGTTAAAAGAATTTAAAGGTATTGATGTTTTCTGGATGTTGTAAGCTGTAACCATGCCTAAAGTATTCATCAGGGTGTTTGATGAATATGGTTAGAATTATGATTGTGCTTTAAAACACTATAATATATGAAAACTTTACACTGTAGTAATTTTTTGATTTTTACTGTAGCACATACTAAAGTAAAAAGTAAAAAGTTGCTACAATGTTACAGTAAAAAACAAAAAAGTTGCTACAATGTAAAACTTTCATATACTACAATATTTTAAACTAAAAAGTTGATTATAATCATGTTTGCCAAGCATCCACTCTTTTTTTTCTTCTTTTTTAATTTTTAAGGTAGATCAAAAAAATAATTTTTTTTTCAATATAAAACGACAATATTAATTTTGTTTTTAATGTTTCTGTTACAGTCTTTCAATATTTTTTTGGTCATGTTATATGTTCCTTACTTTTTCGGTTACCGTTTTTATTAAAATATTGTCGTTATATGTTCTTGTCGCTGTTATGTTATTTTTGTGCATTTTAATATTAGCTAGATATTTTTTACTATTAAGGGCAGTCCAAGCGATCGTATATTAGGACTGCATGATTTGACTCTATTTCAAATATCATCATAAATTTCGAAAATGACCATGTATGTATATGTACAATTTATGAAGGTACCTTGGGTTAAGCCATTATGATAATTTGCCTTAAAAGTAATACGATAATATCTAGCGGAGCGTTTTAGAAACGACTATGTTTTGAATATTATAATAATTTCTAAAAATGACAAAAGTTTTTATGACCGTAAAACAGTTTCTAACAACCAATGCATGCTCCTTCCAATTATGTTTGAGATCACTGGTGGCGTTAAGCATCATTTATTAATAGAAGGTGGGTCCTGTAGTGCGACATACATGTGAAACCTAACTTTTTGTTAATGATAGTGTTTAACATTGGTGGTCCTCTAAGCATTTTTCATTATTTTTTATACTTGCAATGGAAAGAAAACAATTGGAGCCAATTCTAAATTAACATAAACCACATCTCTCACTCTAATAAATTAGACTAAAACTTGAAAATAGTAGTCGACTAAAAACAACATAATTATGCTTGTCACTTCAAGGAAAACAGGCCAAGTGCACAACCAGCATAATCACACTCATTAATATAGCACATACACATATGTAATAATAATAATAATAATAATAATGTGGGAAACTGTCTCCAACATAAGGTTTACTGACTCTTCTCTTGGCGGGGAAGCAATGAAGCTTTCTGACATGCAAACCTTTTGCTGCTAACATGAAAACGACAAAAACAGAGCCATTACTTATAGGGTAGAAAATTCTGTATAAATATGGCAATCATTGGCGCAAACATTCGAGAGAAAGAGAGAAGCGCAAGGAATACTTACCATTTAGCTCTTAATCATCCTTCGTAGTTTGGCCTTGTATATTTCCGTCCTTATCCAAAAAAAGTCTCCGACATCATTCAAGAGCTTGAAATATGCCTATCTGAAAGACTTGTTGAAGATTAATGTGCCACAAACTCCCCAAAATGCAACTACAAACCCAAGCGCCGTACTAATGTAAAATCCTTGGGTTAAAAACCCGTCAGCTTCTTGAATGGTAGCTCTGAAAACTTTTTGTTCTTGATCACTTGGACACTTTATTGGGAGTGGATCTCCACACAGTTCAGACTTTCCTGTGTATGCAGTACTGGGGAAGCTCTGAAGTTGAGTGCTCGTTGGAATTTTTCCGGACAGATCATTGTTTGACAAGTCTAATGTGTTTGGACGATCTACCTGAGTAAGGCTGTGGGGAATTTGACCGAGAAGATTGTTCCTTGATAAATCAAGAACATCTAAAGATTTCAACTGACCAATCTCTTGAGGGATTTGTCCACTTAAATTGTTTCTTGATAAGTTAAAAGAAACCAATCCATCAAGTTTTATGATCTCTGTTGGAATTTCTCCCGTCAATTTATTGCTTGATAGATCGATGCTTAAAACAAGCTTAGGAATACTTTTGAACTCCATAAGCTTTCCTTTCCAATGCAATTGTATCTTGTCTTCATACTCTTCAGAAATGTATACACCGTCACTACCTTTATCGGTTTCATACAGATGAGTAACGGTTGTACTCTCTATCGCTCCAACCTTTTTCCATTGCAGTAAGATTACCGATACATTTCGGTATGCTTTCAGTGATATCATTCAGAGACAGGTCCAGTAGTTGAAGATCTTCCAAATGACATAGAGATGGAGGTATGCTTCCATTGAAGTAGTTGGATCTCAAGCTAAGAATAACAAGATTATAAAAGTTTTTCCCTATCCGTGATGGAATTGGCCCCGATAGCTTATTTCTTCCAAAATCAACAACTGACAACCACGCGAAATTCTTCATTATCGCTGGTAATTCACCAATGAAATCGTTATCGTTTAGTTGCAACACCTCAATTTCAGATAAGGAGCCAATAGAGGCTGGAATTTTTCTTGGTAACTTATTCTTTGTCAAAATAAGGACTTCTAGTTCTTTGACACGTGACCAACAATCAGTAAGTTCCCCAAACAATTTATTATATGAAATATCGAGAAATTTCAAGGCCGTATGTCCAGTGATATTAAATGTAGAGTTTAGCTTTGAAAATCTATTCCGGGAAAGATTTACTGCAACCACTTTGAATAAGAAAGATGGTACATGGCCTTCTAACTGATTTGAACTTAAATCAATGTCCAAGGTATGATGTAGCAATTCTAAATGCAAGCCCGGTGAAATATCCTGAATTTCTCTGGTGATTTGGTTGTTTGAAAGATTCATGCTTTGAAATCCAATAGAAAAATTCCAAAACCAATCAGGAATAGAACCTGAAATTCTAGAATAGGAAATATCAAGGAAGGAATAATTCTTTTGAGTTTGAAGCCATTTTGGGAAGTGAAGGCCTAACTAACACGAGCCAAGGTGTATGTAGCGTAGACAAAAAGCAGGAATCCAGTCAGAATGAATTTTCAAAGCTAACGAGTTGAAAGATAAATCCAAATGATTTAACTCGGAAAGCCCTGAAAAACTAGCTTTAGAAATCGCACCTCCCAAAGAGTTTCTGGAAATGTCCAATCTTTCTAGCTGCGTCAATTTCTAGAAACTAGTTTGAGGAAGATGGCCGCTAAGATTATTTGAAGCTAATCTTAGCGTACGTAACACACTCATGTTCCAAATGGATTTTGGAATCTCACCTTCAAGCATTTTATCACCAAGATCAAGGTATGAAAGGGAACTCATGTTGCCAAAAACTATAGGAATGGAGCCCGTTAACTTGTTACAACTTAGATCGAGGTATGTCAGGGCAGTCCTCTTTTTAAAGGATTCTAGGATGGAGCCATTTAACTTATCATTACAAATGAGATCGAGGTATTTTAGGGCAGTCATCTTGCCTAAAGATGATGGAACAGGGCCCTCTAACTGGTTTACCGAGAGGTCAAGATGGACAAGGCTATTACTAAAGTTAAACAACCATGAGTACATAGGAGTAGACAAATTGTTGTAAGAAAGACCAAGGAAGGAAAGAGCAGAAGTTGAAGAATTATGGAAGGAAAAAGATGGAGGGATAATGACCTTGCGAAGATTACAGCAACCTAACTCCAAGGTTGTCAGGCTAGGGAGTTGGTTAACTATCTGCGCCCAATCATAAGCCCTGCTCAAATTTATGCCACTCAGGCGAAGGTCTATTAAAGAAGAAAGATGAGAAACCCACTTAAGGCTTTTTTTTGTGTAATGATTAGGACTAAGGTCAAGAACCTGCAAGTTTGAAAGATTTGAGAGTTGAGGAGGAATTTCTCCACCCATAAAATTATAGGAGAGATTGAGATATCTTAATTCGCTAAGAGTACCAATGGAACTTGGGATTTGGCTTCCGATATTGAATTCAATAAAACTGAGATCCAAATAATTCAGATATCGCAACTCAAACAATGAAGGGCTGATCTTATCTCCCACAATCCAGCTTAACATATAGTCGCTGTACCCCGAAGTTGTTATCGAAGAAAGATCAAGGCTGACGACATGACCGGATTCTCTAGCGCACCCGACCCCAAGCCACTTGTAGCAGTCTGTTTTTCCCTCTTTATTTCCCCAAGAAGAGAGAAGGTCAGTTCCGTTCCGTAACTCAAGATTGGGTTTGATGTTGAGGAGCGCACGTCGCTCTTCTTCTTTGCATCCAATTATTTTGTTCTCTGACGACCAAGTGTTGGATCCATAGGTGCATAGGGTGCAAAGCGAAAGCACTATAAACACCATAATCTGAGAGCACAATCTACTCATGGTTGGCAAGAACTGATCAAAAGGGTGCGTTTTGATAACAATAACGTTGAATAAATTTAGTCTTTTGTGTTGTCCAAGTTTTAAGGCATTTGTTTGTTTGTTTTTTCCTAGTCAAAAGTGTGTGTTTTTTCCTAGTGGCAGTATTGCAGGCTAGTCATTAACTAGTGGCATTTGTTTGTTTGTTTGTTGGCGCTTTGTCAGATAGTTGTTATTTTCTTGTTTATTGCCATTGATGTACAGCCGCCATTATTTATTGAAATAAAAAACATTCAGAATTCCTTTTCTTCTCTTTTGCTTTAAACTTCAGCTTTTTTTTTTTTTTTTTTTTTTGTCTTTGTCCTAGTTCTTTTATTTTGTAACAGTGGTATCGGAGCTTCGTTGTCAACTTTGAGAGAGAAAAAGGGGAGTGAAAGAGAGTAAAAAAAAAGGCTAGGGGAAACGCGGGGGAGTGAGATAGAGTCAACTGTAGCTTGTCTTTTTCTATTTCACATGTTTTTCTTTTTTGCATTAGCAGTAGTGAACATCGATGCCATCTGAAACATTTGTTCAACTAGCGTTCCCGTGCTTTGATAGTCACTATGATCAGTGGAGCATGTTGATGGAGAATTTGTTAAGGTCTAAAGAGTATTGGCATGTGATTGCATATGGAGTAGCAGAACCAGCAGTTGGAACATCACTTTCAGAGACACAAAGGGCTGAATTGGAAGCATTAAAGCTGAAGGATCTCAAGACAAAAAATTATTTGTTTCAAACAATTGATTGAGCAACTCTGGAGACAATTCTTTGCCAAGATACCTCCAAACGTATTTGGGATTCAATGAAGAAGTTTCAAAGATAAACAAAAGCAAGGAGGCAATAAATTCAAGCATTTTGTTCGCAGTTTGAAATGTTGCGGATGAAATTGGGAGAATTGGTTATAGATTATTTTTCACGAACAATGACTATTGTTAACAAAATGCGGATCCTCGATGACAAGACAGAGGATGTCAGCATAGTTGAAATGATTCTTCAAACTATGACACCAAAATTTAATTTTGTTGCGTGCTTTATAAAGGAAGCACATGATATTGAGGAGCTTTCAATTGATGAACTACAGAGTTCCTGTTGATTCATGAACAAAAAATGGTTCAGAAAGAAAAAGAAGAATAAGCTTGGCAAGCCTATACCAGCAATTAGCCTTTAACTCCAAGCAAACCAAACCATGGAAAAGGAAAAGGTAGAGGAAACAATGATCACAGAAACTCGCAACAAAAGACAGAAGATAATCAAGTTCATGATTCTCAAGGGAGAGGAAGAGGACGGGGAGGTCACCAGTCAACCTAATACTGACCAAAGTCAGAAGACAAGTCCAATGTGGAGTGCTTTAGATGTCACAAGCTTGGCCATTATAAATTAGAATCCAAAACTAATTTGTCTAAAGGACGTGACACAAAATTACACTTTACAAAGAAGGAAGAGGAAGTGTCCTTATTGATGGTCTATCATGCCAAAGAGAAAACACACAAGATGTAATGCCCCCCTTCCGGACGTTACAGATGTCGTTACATTCATTCGTTAAAACATTAATTATAGCAAACTATTGTAAATAATAACATGTATTTGAAATCATAGTTTGGAAAAGCATTCCCAGGATCTTTACATATATATATATATTTTTATTACAAAAATACAAATACAATTTATAAGAAATCATAATCTTTCTTAATTAAAAACAATTTGCTTTTCCCATAGACATTGTATAAATAGTTTGCTAATATTATTTAAAATTAAATGGCCTTTGAAAAACAAAAAATAAAATTTCTTTGAACATGTCTCGGCCGGCAGGCCGAACTTAACCGGCAGGCCGAAGGTCACCCATCGGCAGGCCGTCCGAGGCCTTGCAAAATAGGGTTTTCAAAATCCACAAGATCAACAGGCCGATGCTTGGCAACCGGCAGGCCGATTGAAAATCTTCGACAGTCTGACCAGTATGGTCGGCAGGCCGAACCTTTAAAAAAAAATTTTGATAACAAGTTTAAAACTTCAAATGCGGAAGAAAATTAATAAAATACATTAAACAAACATTCACAAAATTTATAAAATTATACTTAAATTATAAAACATATCCTTAAAGTTATAAACATACTAAAAATTTAAAATCATAACTTATTCCTTTAAAATTCTCTTTCCTTGGCGTTCTTCCATTTGCAACCATCTTCCTTAGCTCACACGCCCATCATAGTGTCCTCCGCCTATTCCATCACTTTCTTACCCTTATCTGCAACATGATGAAAAACTTAAAATAAGCCAATGCTTAGTAAGTACATGGTAATTCTCACAATTTAAAACATTTCATAAATATCATCATCATCAACTTAAAAATATTTCATGAACATCATCATCATCATCATCATCATAATAATAGTGCACTAGGCACATTTTCATAGGAACATATCTTT
>CAMOHE010039226.1:5585-23021 GCA_946598075.1 Artocarpus hirsutus
CGACGAGATGTTGGGGAGGAAGAACTTGGCGCCGTTTTATCAAGGGCATAAAACGACCGACACTCTATGTGCGGTTTTCGAAGGGAACAAAACGATGTCGTTTGGTGATGGGCTGTTTTCTCAGTTTGTTGAGGAGGAGAGGAGTGGGGTTTTTAGTATAGTGGCGGCCATAGCTGTTACGGTGAGGACTAAGTACCGAAGGATCAAGTACAGTCACAGCCCGACCTATATTGATTGTCATTTGAGGGTCCCATTGAAAGGAAAGTCAAGCTATGGTTTTGAGACTTCTCAATGTGGGGTTGTTCATATAATTTCCTATCCCAATAACTAGATGGAGATATGAGGATTTTGGATGAAGCAGGTTGCATATGTATAAGATCTTGAAGTATATATATAGTATTGTATATAAGTAGCATTCCCATTTTCGTTTTTGACTTTTCTTCTTCTTGATTTTAGATAATGGTGGAGGTTGATAAGTATCTATTAGACGTGTGAGGCGGAAATGTGGAACTGATGTAATGCTAATATTATATTTGTTATCCAAAATGTAAAAATAATATCATATATAATGTGTTATTTTATTTTATTATTTAAAGGGATAATGATATTTAAAATGTTATGTTTTTTTTTGTTATAATTATTAAAATTTTAAATTTTATAAAAATAAATTTTTAGTATCAAAATAAGTAAGAATGTTATAGTTATTAAAGCAAAAAACAATCTATCAACTAACAGGATTAAATGATAAATTTGCTACATGTCTAATTTAGTGACAAATTTATCATTAAAAAAGACATTGTATTGAAAAATTTTTTTCTTATAAAATGTTAAAATTTTATCATTTGTACATTAATTTTGCATTATATTAAAGATGCTTTTATATATAACGAAAAAAATGTGACATATTTTATATGTTATTTTCATTACAAGTATTAGTGTTGCCGTAGTTTTTTATTATTTTTTAAGGGCTTTAGTTTTTTTTATCGTAAAACATTAAAATTAGAAAGTTGTAGAAGTACTTTTAGAAAAAAAAAAAAAAAAAAGGCTGGAAAAGTAAAATATTACCATAACAATAGCTTAAAACTGTCAACATCGTAATAGTTAAATAAAATAAACTAATTGTAATTAAATATCAAAATCTATTATGTATTATATTTAGTGTCAACTTTTTTATTAGATATATTATATTTTAAATTTAACATTAAAGATAATGTTATTGATAATTATTTTAGAATTGGACTGGAGCAATATCCATTCTTAGCAATTATTGTCTTAGTCTGGGTGAGACCCACGTGAATAACGTCTATCTGATCTACTCTTTTTGAACGTTTCCTTTTTTGGCTAGAACTTTGTCGTTTTAAAGTTTTTATTTTTCATATGTTTTGCAACTTTTATCGTTTTCTTCAAATGATGTTCGTAATTGCCAATTAGATGCTCTCTTTGTTCAGGACTTAAAACTATTCTCATTTTTTTTATTACGTTGTCGTTTTTTTTAAAAAAAATCATTGTCGTTTTTACGAAGGAAGTTGTTAATCTTATATGGAATCGGTTTTGACTTTTTTTTTTTGTAATTGTCTTAATTTGTTGCCCGTTTTATTTGTTTCTTTGCTCGCAAGATTTTGCCGCTTTTTAAGTACCAATAAGCTTGTCTTTTCTCAAAGTTGCCGTCGTTTTTCATTTACTACTGAACTTGGCTTTTTTATTTTATTTTATTTTATTTGAGCGTTTTCACTATTGATGGCCCTTCTCGGTATATTTGTTTTCAGGTAGCAAGAAATTACAATAACATGTTCCAGCCCCTTTCATTTATTTTCAAATAAATGCGGTTGCTTTTCAAATACTGTCGTTTTCTATGCTAGAGGTCACTGGCAGAGTCAAGTAGTCATGACTGGAGGCACGGGCTCCTATTTATTTTTTAAAATTTAGATTTTAGTCCTTAATGTGTAATTTAAGAGTTTAGCTGTGTTCTAATTTTTGAAAAAAATTATAATTATACCCGTAGAATAATTAAAATATAATGTTGTGCCTCAAGAAGTAACTAAAATATATCATTGTCTCTTATGAAATAATTGAAATTTGTTGTGGTATCTTTATTTCACAAAAAAAATTATAATTAAACTCTACTCAATCATTAAAATTTATAATTATATATTTTTATTTAATAAAATACTATTTTTAATTTTTAGTGCCTCGTTAAGAAGAAGTTCTAGAGGTTTTTTTTATTTGTTAATCTTATTTTCGAAATGGAGATTTCTAACAATATTTCGTTTTTTTTGGGGGATATGTTCCGTCCGTTATGTCATTACATACAAAACTAACTTTCCGCCTCTTTATTGCTCAATCCGAGCCGTCCACTTTCCCAATTCAAGAATTAAACGGTTTTGATCACATCTTTGTAGATGACAACATGCTCTATATAAACAACCAAAGCACAGAAGCTTTCTTGTTCTTTTCCCTCCCTTTCAATCTGTTCAAAATATATATATATATATATACATATATATATATATATACCTCTCTTTCTTCATTATTCTTCTCTCTCTGATCATCCATGGCGGTTGATTGTATAATAGGCTTAATTCCTCTGGTCTTGATGACGCCTTTGCTAATCTCCGGGCCGATTTCTGCGCAAGGAATCTTCTCTGCCAACGAAGGAGGACGATCGGCGATTCGAAGATGGAGATCTCATCCCTCCCTTCGCCAACAAGGTTTTTTCTCGCTCCAGTTCTAGGTAATTCTTAAGTCTCGAATCCTTTGGTGTAAATTACTTGAATTTGAATTTGATCAACAAGTTTCTCCTTATTTGATTCTTATATTCCTAGCAAAGAGGGATAGGTACGGCGCAAATCAATTTCTTCTTATTTGGTTCTTCTATTCACTGTCGTCTTCTAGTTGACTTTTTAAATCATTCCTACTTTGCCAGTTTTTCGCTGTTGCCGTTTATCAAGGCATTGCGTTTGTCACAACTGTTTGTGTTTAGTTTATTGTCCAAATTCATATCCAATCCAGTTCATCCACGTTTCTTCGGGCAACTTCATTGCGGGTCATCTTTTTCAACTTAGTACCACGTGGGCCAATAGAATTCCTTCTTTCACTCTACACCTCTCACCACGATGTAACTTGATCATCACCACGAAACTAAATTCTGTTATTTTAATTTTTTACACTACACAACCGACTTCTGAAAGAAGAGAAGTTGGAAATTATTTCAAGCCTATAACAGATTTTCCCTCCATTATTCTCAACACAAGGCTTTTCAACTCTCTCTCTCTCTCTTCCTTCTTTTCTTCCGAGAAAATCCATGGTGGCTGAACGGAGATATATTTTCTCGGCTCTTGTACTGATCGTTATGTTGGTGCCTCTGGTAATCTCCTCCCGACGATTCGGTTATCCTCGTCGGAATCCTTCGGAGGAGGAGTTTCTTGAAGAAGGAGATCGACTCTACATTTTGGCCAACAAAGTTCGTCCTTCCGAAGATTCTTGGTACTGATCATCGAACTATTGCTCGTTCTCTTATTTCTTTTTTTGAAGTCGACGTGCGATTTCTTATTCCGATCGTTGTTTGTGTCTATATGCGTATGCGTGCGATTTTGTGTCGCAGTGCCGGCATTTTTCGATTCGAGATATGGATTCGCTGCTTCTTGATTTTCGTCTTGGACTTGTTTGTTTCTGAGGAAATGTTGGGAAAAGAAAAGGAGACGTGGTTATTTTCGTAATCTTGTGTTTTTGCCGATGTCATTTTCTGTTTTCGAGAACGTAAAGCTGATTTTGCTTAGAACGCTGCTATTTGTTTTTTGTTGTATATATTAATAAAAAGATTTAAGCAATTATCAGTTTTTCTGCCTCAGTAGGCAAACACGGCTAGAGAAAGGAGAGATTGTAGAAATCTGAAATCTGAAATCTGAAATCTGAAACCTAAATATACGCTTTTGAAGTTGTTACTATGTGAAAAAGAAAATTCGATTATGACTTGAGGCGTCTATTTAGGTTGAACGGAGCTCCTTGCATCCTTTGGTCTAATTTAGGAAATGTTTTTAAGCATTGCTGCTCAGATTTTGAATATTTTCCTACAGTTTCTTAGCAGCCAAACACAGGGGGGAAAAATTGCTGAATGTTATGCTGATAAGAAAAAATGCTATATAAAGTTACTAGAGCTAGTAGGAAATATGAAATCGGAATTTCTTTCAGCACTTTGGAGCACAAGACTTTCAAGATAATTTCTATGAAAAATTCTCATTAGTTCATGTGATTTTGCTCTATTTTATCCTTTTTTGCTCTAACTATTAAAATATTTACCACTTGCAGTGAGCAATATTCGTACTTTGATTTCCCATTTTGCCCCGCCGCAGGTAAGGCTTATTCCCATTAATAGCTTGATAATTTTCTTGCAATTAAATGGTTAAAATCCTCTATTTATTAAATGATCACTTTAGTTGATGCAACTGTTCAAAGGCGTTATTTTGGGCTTGTTTTTCTAGCAGGAATTATGAGCCTATAGTACATAAATCACCAAAGAAATATTGAAGCTTTCACTATTGATATTTAGTAACGTCTGATTGATTCCTTGACCTTCTCACTTTGCGTGGACCACAGATCCAATAATCTACAAGAAGAAATCACTGAAAGACGTTTTAGCAGGGGACTGCCACACCGTCACGAATTATGAGTTGAGATTTAAGAAGAATACTGAAAATAAAATCCTTTGTGAGAAGAGTCTAACAAAAGATGATGTAGCAAAGTTAAGGGACGCCATAAAAAGATTCTTTGTGTATGACATGTCTTATAACAACTTTATCTTGCGGGAAACTGTTGGAAACATTGAGGAAGTAATGCAGGCTGATTCCCGACCTGTGAGGTTATTTCTAGCAACAGGCATCGAGTTCGTTATTGAATACACAGAGAACAAAGTGACAGAAATGTTCATTCAGAGTGTTCGAAACTTTGACGTTGATATACGTGAAGCTGCTGATTTGAAAGTCAATTTCACTTATTCCGTTCACTGGTTCAAATCTGAAGAAGCCGATAATTCGAGTCTTTCATCGAATGAGATGCCACATGAGGAAGATCAGAGGCCACAACAAGATGCTGAAAGATGGATGTCAGTGTTGACATTATGGGCAAATGTCACCCTCGTATGGGTTAGCTTGCTTCTCCTTGCGACTGTGCCATACCTCATGAAGTATTTGAAGCAGTATGATTTTCTCTTTCAATTCTACTCTTCGTTTGAAGTTGATTATTGACATTTATTCAGCCGAGTTCTTCCCTTGTACTGCAGGTGTTCTAATAGAGGAGGAGGACATTCACAAAGTTCACAGCATATTTTTGGTGACGCCTGCATTTGTCCTAAATACACATCATTGCTCGGTGCCATCCTGGGGAATGGAATTCAGCTGTTTATTTCGTAATTCATTCTTAACAAGCTACTGGTTTATAAACTGCTTCTGCATGCGAGTCCAATAAACGAAACTTCATTATAATCCAATGATAAGAATCATCTCTTTTACGTCATTTATTTTGTGCAGCTAAATACTCTTGATAGTATTCATTGTGCCTATTAAGCAAATACAACAGTGTAACACACGTTTTTATACAGTTAAATACTTTAGTTAGACCATTCCTTCTTAAACTTATGCATATGTTTTAGGTTGCATTCTGATTTTATCATCAACAACTAATGGCAGTTTCTAAATTCTGAGAGTTTTATTATATAGTAATTAACAAGTAAAACACCATCTTGCAGGATTTGCATCTTCTTCATTTTGGCATATAGAGGTTTCCTGAACCCCTGCTATCTCAAATTGCTCTGTTCTCAAATTTTGCGGACGTATTGTTTTACGTCTGTGGTTGCTGGGTACAAGGCTACTTCATTTCATGGCTGGTTCACCCCATTTGGATGGGTAATTAATATGCTTTATATAATTTCAATCCCAGTTTGTTAATAACTCTCTATTATTTCCCACAACTATGTTTTTTTTTTCCCTTTTGCTTTTTCAGAAAGAATGCACTTTCCAGGCTGGAACAGTATACTTCATTCCAGCACTAATAACAACTCTTATTGCAAATTGTTTAGCAATGACAAATTCTGGGATGTCAGATATACCTGAACTTGGCATCATGTATGAAAATCTTGTCGTCTGGGGAATTGTCACAGTCATTCTTTTAAGTCTAGGAGGCACCCTTGGTCACTGTACTAGACCAGAATTGGAACCACCCTGCACTACAAGAAGGCTACCAAGAGACATTCCTCATAAGTCCTGGCACACGAAGACACCGGCTCAGATGCTTGTTGGAGGCCTTTTACCTTCATTGGCAATCTTCCCAGAAATGGACAATATCTATGCAAGCTTGTGGCATTTCAAGATATGCGGTGCATTTTACCTTATGCTTACTTCATTCGTTGTGCTCATCATGCTGACTGTGGTTGTAGCAATCGGCTTCACAAGCTATCAGTTTGCCAAGTATGACCATCAATGGTGGTGGAGGTATGTACACACATCACTATTAGTTTCTTCCTCATATAAATGGCAGAAGAGAAAAGAAAAATTGGCTAAATCAAACTTGTCTATTCATATGCAGATCTGTCCTTCGTGGGGGATCACCAGCCATTTTCATGTTTCTTTATGGCATCCACTTCCTCTCCAAAGTTCCGGACCTCGGAGACTCAATGAAGCTCCGCATTTTGGGATACAATGCTTGCATATCTTATGCCTTATTCTTAATGCTTGGGACCATAAGCTTCTATGCTTCATTATTTGTTTTTCACAGTACATACCCCCCGGAGAAGCATGAATAATTCATCACTGTTGAAGAGATCGAGGAAGGCATAGCGACATACTGGCATACGCTACCTTGAAAGAAAAACTTCTCAAGGTCGAATCTCTTTGTTGTGTCATTGGTAAATGGAGATTGGAGTATAGTCTGCATGTTTCAGCATCTCCAGAACTTACATATTATAATCTTGCAAACTGAACTGTATGCAAAGTAGAAGTGTAAATGTCACAATGTTTTTGCTTTGAATTAGCCGATTGATATTTGAGTGAGTATACTATACACAAAAATGTGAGAATTTTGTGGTTGTAGGCATAACATAGCTGTAAAACCATATACAACTCCACCGTAAGATAAAAAGTTCGAATCTTAAATTCAAGAAAAAAATGTGAGAATTTTCCATTGTTTTAGGTAGTAAATAGGGAATTTAGCTACTCAATAATAGCAGATTTTTCCAAAAAGAAAAATCACTCGTTTCTCCAATGTCCAAATCACCGTTTTGTTCTGTTCAATTCATCTCCTCATTGCCAGAGAGCTTGATCTTTGGACTATGTTGTATCTGGGCTCAATACCTTCTTGGCCAATGTTGTTCCCCGGGTCATTCTGTCGGGCCACAGTGCTATGGGCTGGGCTCACATTTTCTTTCTCTTTAGTAAAAATTACATTACGTGTTTAAATTATTGTTATGAAATAAAAATCTAACACAATATTTAAAATATCTTAAAAATATTATTAATGATATAGTAATTATTTTAATGATATTAGATATTGTACCATATAATTACATATAAATAATTTTAATGATATCATTATGAGACATTTGTAAATTTTTTATAAATTAGAGTCATATTTTAATTCAATAAACGTAATTGGGCCAATTGTCTCATTAACCCTTATCTTTAACCAAAATGATGCTAGTAAAGTTCATTCATTTATGAAAAGAAAATGGGAGAAAAATTTGTTTTATATATTTATTTGACAAAATAATTAGTTTAAATATTAGAGCATTTTTTTTTTGGTAATACTTATGTCTTTAAATATTTCGAAGGGACTTATGGCTTTGATTTTGGGATTCAAATCTTTTGTTAATTTTGGTAAACAAAATTTGAAATAGTGGCTGATTAACTTTTAAATATTTTTTATTAAATAATGTGTCATAATATGATTTGTTAGATATTATTTGAAATAATAAATAATAGAAGGAGAATTTGAGTCCTTAATAGATTGAATGCTATGCTTATGTCTTTAATTTGGGAGACCATACAAGGTAAAAAGAAACGGTAAGACAAGAGGGAAAAAACCCTTTGTTTTAAAGGTATAAATCGTAACAATGGTGACTATTGTCTATAAAAATAACTTGAGAATAATTAATTCGTAATCAAATTACAAATATTATTTATTTTTGATATAATGAAAAAGAAAAGGAGATACTGATAATGCTCATTATCGTAATGGCCTTTTTTTCTTTGGTTTTGAGTGGCTAAATCGGCCCTATGAATTAACATATCAGAACACGAGGTTTTAATCAAAATCGTTGTCTTGTGAGCCTTCCCACTTGAGCTTCCCCTTGAAAAGGCACAATTTTGTTTGGTCCATTCACTAGATTTTTGTTGCTCTCCCCTCTCCCCGTGACCTTATCACCCAATTATCACCCAAAAATATAAAAAAAATAAAAAAAAATAAAAAAAAAAAACGTAGAAAAATAAAAAAGAAGAAAAAAAAAAAAATTGTGACACACCAGTCTCTTTCTTCTCTCGTTCGTCTCTGTTGTCTGTAGAGAGTCCAAGTTCCCAGTCCAAGTCCAACGCCAAAGACGCTAAAACCCCATGTCCGATCCCCCTTCGGTCTCAGTGCCCATTTAATGCTCTTTCTACATATTTCTCTCCTCCCATTTCCGAGGTCTCTCCAGCTTTCTGGCGTGTTTTTTCTCTGAAACTCAGGTACCATTTTCTGTTTCCTCGCTGCCATGTATCGATACAATTGAGGGGTTGTCCTTTTTTTGACAGATTTTTCTGCTCATTGTAAAATGAGGTTTATTTGGGGTTTGTGTTGATTATTGTTGTTGGGTTTTCCATCTGAAGTGTTTTTGTTGGCTTGATTGTTCGTTCTATTTACTACAACATTATCTGGTTTTTAATTTTTTTTTTAATATTTTTGCTTTTCGGTTCATATTTGGGTTAACTCTTTACCCTTTAGTGGAATTAGACTATTCTTTCCTTAATCTGAGGTTTTGACTATTTTAGCTTGTTTGTTGGTTGAGTTTTGGTAAACAGGTATTGTTATTGGAGGATAGTTTTGTGGTGGGATTTTAAGTGTTTTAAGCCATTTGGGTCTGTTAATTTCACGGGATTTATCAGCTTTAAGTTTCTCTGAGATCTGAGTTTTGCCATTAGAGGATGGCTGCTTATACGTCAGCCTATTGTACCCTTTTCGATGCTCGAAACCCGGCAGGGGCACTCACCGTGCTTAGAGGTAGGGCACCAGCTGAAAACCATTTTGGAAGAAGTGTTTGTATGAAAGTATCTGAGGACAAGTGTGGACTTTTTGGGGGAAGCCAAAAGTCACATTTGCATCAAATAAAGTGTTCTTCTTCCAACTCTCATAGTGTCAGTCCGTACCAAAGTAAAGACCCTTTTCTGAATCTACACCCAGAAATTTCGATGCTTAGGGAAGGGAACAACAGTGTCAATAACCCGAGGAAAGATAGTCTGGGTGGAGGTGTTACTGAGAGCTTAGGAGACAAATCCGTTTCAAATAATTACGATGAAGCGAAAATCAAAGTTATTGGTGTTGGTGGCGGTGGGTCGAATGCAGTTAATCGCATGATAGAGAGTTTGATGAAGGGTGTTGAGTTCTGGATCGTTAACACGGACGTTCAAGCCATGAGAATGTCGCCTGTCTTTCCGGAGAACCGTTTGCAAATCGGTCAGGAGCTGACCAGAGGGCTTGGTGCTGGTGGGAACCCGGAGATAGGCATGAATGCCGCCAAAGAAAGCAGAGCGTCTATAGAGGAAGCGCTTCATGGATCAGACATGGTCTTTGTCACGGTATGTTTGGTTGTTTTGTTGTAAAATGTAAATATTTCAAGCCGTTTTGTGAGCATAAATCACTTAAGTGCGTAATTTGCAGGCTGGAATGGGTGGTGGCACCGGCACTGGTGGGGCCCCTATAATTGCTGGGATTGCAAAGTCGATGGGAATCTTGACTGTTGGTATTGTCACAACCCCGTTCTCGTTTGAGGGACGAAAGAGGGCAGTTCAAGCGCAAGAAGGAATTGCTGCTTTAAGAGAGAATGTTGATACGCTGATAGTCATTCCAAACGACAAGTTATTGACTGCAGTTTCCCAGTCTACCCCGGTAACAGAAGCATTTAACCTTGCTGATGATATTCTTCGACAAGGTGTTCGTGGTATCTCCGATATAATCACGGTATGAAGTACACTATCATGTGTAGGCTTTCAATATTTACAAGGAAATTCACGTTAAATCTCTCAAGTGTTCAGATACTTTTAACGTTTTTCCACTTTGGTCGTGGGATACTTTAACTGCAGATACCGGGGCTTGTAAATGTGGATTTTGCTGATGTAAGGGCTATAATGGCAAATGCTGGTTCCTCGTTGATGGGAAGAGGAACTGCAACTGGTAACCTTTGTTAGCTACTTGTTTCTACATCTGGTATCATGATAGAGGCATTGCTTGATTTTCTAATTAATTTTTTTTCAAAAGATCAAATTTGTTTCTCATGTGATATTACCACGGTCTATAACTTTCTTTTGGTAGTTAAATGGTCAAATAAAGGCATTAGGATCATCTTGAACTTTCTTGTGAGACCATATGAAGATAAAATCACACATTGATATATAGGACGAAATGTGTGATATTGTCATGATAGTCTCTTTAGTTTGTGCTTGTCATTATCACTTTTATTTCTAGGTTAATTTACTTTTCCTTTCATATTTTTACAGGATTCATTGTTCTCTTTCTTACATATATAGGATGAAATTAAATTAGTTAATTGGTCATTCAATTTTAAGTTTGCCTGCCCTACATTGATGTGGCTAGAGAGCAAAACTCCGGCATGCTAGTGCACCTTCATTATTGCCAAATATAGGAAACAGGTAGATTGTGGTTTTGTTGCGTTCAAATTCTCAGATGTATTAATATATATTTCCGGTGCTTGCTTTTGAGTAGGGAAGACTAGGGCAAGAGACGCGGCTTTAAATGCCATCCAATCACCTTTACTAGATATTGGCATTGAGAGAGCAACTGGAATTGTGTGGAACATAACTGGTGGAACTGATTTGACCTTATTTGAGGTGCTTCCCACTCTCCTTGCGGCCACCCCCCCCATCCCCCCCTCTCTCTATCTCTCTCCCTCCTGGCTTCTCTTAACTTCCATTATTGGGAAATAGGTGAATGCTGCAGCAGAGGTTATATATGATCTGGTCGATCCAACTGCAAATTTAATTTTTGGAGCAGTGATAGATCCAACACTCAGTGGCCAAGTAAGTCCCCTCTCATTCTTAACTGGGTGCGGCAAAATTTACTTTTTGTGAAACTTACTTTCATAATTTGCCGTTGTCATACCTACAATGATACTTTGGCTTATTCTTCTCATGCAGGTCAGCATAACTTTGATCGCTACTGGATTTAAACGCCAAGAAGAAAATGAAGGAAGGCCAGTCCAGGTATCACTTAGAACTATGCTTAAGAGCACCAATGGTTTTCAACACCATACACTAACAAAGAGTGGGTGTCGCACTGATAGTTGTGGTGCCCTTAAGCATTTTTTTGTCCTTCTCTCCTTTTTCACACTCGCATTTTCTTCAAAACCAACCAGAATGTCTCTCATTTCCTCATTGCTGAAATGCAGGCACAGGGAGACATCGGCATCGGAATCAATCGGCGGCCATCCCCTTTCACTGAGGGTAGTTCAGTGGAAATTCCTGATTTCTTAAAGAAGAAAGGGCGTTCGCGTTATCCAAGAGCCTAATATACTCTCTCCCAAGAATGCTGTTCCTTCTCCGGTTCAGCATCCCTTCACAGGATTCAAAATACACCTTGTAGGTAATAGATACTTGTTGTGCCCTTTGCTAGTGGTTTGCCCCGAGATAGAGCAGATATACTGGTATTGAGTAGCGGGTAATAACTAGTTCTAGGTTTGTCTGTGTGCCAAAGAATTCAAGAAACTCAGAGCCTTTTTTTCATCCATCAGATTTGAATAGAACCCTGTTGCCTTGTATAGAATTTGCCTTCTAAAGAGTTATATAGAACCATGAACGGTTCAAGAATTTTCGTTTTCGTCACCAAGCGTTTGAGCATCGCTTAAAGCCTATTGCACTCTGAATTTCAGATATCTTTAATGTCCTAAATTACAGAATTGAAAAAAGCTGAAGCCATTTATACTTCCTGAAGAGGTTTTTTTTTTTTAATTTTATTTACAGATAAGTAATTAGTTCTGCAAATTCAAATGGGGAATAAAGTTGGCAAAACTTGGGATGTTTTACCTTGTAAAACGCAAGAACTGCTCTTGCCTCGTTTGTCTGGCGCAACAATTATTAACACATTGCAAAATACTTTATTTGTTATTTTATCACAGAAATTGCACGAGTAGAGGAAACAATACTTAAAAATAATGCTAACCATATTAATTTTAATTCCAACTTTTTTGTAGCAATCGATATAACTTGTGATTTTTCATTTTTTTACTGGTAGATATGACAATTCATTTCAACATAAACGGCTTAAAAAGGTTGGGATTAGAGTATGTGTTCTTGATAGTACGCTATTTAAAAATGGGAACATAATAAATTGAGTTGTTTAAATGGAAAGATAATATGCAATCCCTCTTCCAAGTTCTACACATTAAGAATTAAGTGTTGGACGTCATTTTGGTCAAAAAGTTTGGGAATGATGCCTATCGATATTTACACTTTTCCTGACCCTATTAGCCCAGGAACTGTCAAAAAGACCTTACTTCGCAGCTTAAAAGATTTAATTAGTGAACACGCCTACGGCAAATCAACAAACAAATCAGACCACTTTCTAAAAATTCTACGTGTGGCCAACGAATTTCGGGCCTTCCAAAACCTTTACCACTTACCAGTAATCTCCACAAGAGCATGACCCATCTGCAAAATGGTGATATCTACTATTATCCCTGACTATGATCTTTCTCCCAACAACCTTCGAAATATACTTAATTGCAGAATGGCAATCAACACACACCCTCAAGTTTTTCTTAACAATTATTGGTTTCCCATATGGACTACTTAACAGTGCAAATGCAATAGCTATTCTCTCACTATGACGATGAAGAAGTTTCTGCTTTTCACTATCATCCATATCAACTGCCACTGAATCTGTGCAAGGGACATATCCAGCTTTCTTTATCTCCACAAGAAGACGGTCAAGCTTCTCGTATATTTCTTTCCGCCAAGGATGAGACCAATCTTCGGCTCCAAAAACATGAGTTTTGTTTCCAACATCGACCCAACTATAACCGGGCAATTTTTGCAGGTTTCCTTCTCTCATCATCGTCCTCAATCTCCTCACTTCATCCCATTTCCCTTCCTTCGCATATAGATTCGAAAGCAAAACCAGAGCTCCTATGTTTTCAGGTTCGAGCTCAATCAATTTTTCGGCTGCGACTTTGCCCCTCTCTATGTCACCGTGGACCCTGCAAGCCCCAAGGAAAGAGCACCATGCGAAAGCATTAGGCTTGAATGGCATTCTGTTGATAATTTCTTCAGCCTCTTTAAGCCTTCCAGCACGGCCAAGTAGATCGATAATGCAATTGTAATGCTCTTCTCTAGGGACCACTCCATATGCCTTCTCCATAGAGTAGAAGTAGTTCAACCCCTCCTTGACTAACCCGGCATGGCTACACCCCATCAGAAGACTAATGAATGTTATTGCATTTGGTTCCACAACAAGAACCATTTTATCAAATAGCCCCATTACTTCTTTTCCCAAGCCATGCTGTGCAAACACATACAGTAAGGAATTCCATGCAATCTCAGTTGGGTTACAAGTCTCGTCGAATATTCGAATTGAACAATCAAGCATCCCACATTTCCCATACATGTCAAGAAGACCAGCAGAAATATAAGGTTCTGTGTCGAAATTAAGTTTAACCACTTGGGCGTGAAGCTGGGTTCCTTGTTCAAGTGCAGCTTGGTTGGCACATGCCTTTATCATGCTTGAGAAAGTGTACTCATTGGGATCAATACCTTGCCTTCCCAAGTTGACGAACACATCTAGAGCCTTATTGAATTGATGCTTTTCGCAATACCCGTGAATCAAAGAGGTAAAAGAAACAATATTTTTGTGCTCTGACACAATTAGAAACACACTTGAAGCACTCTCCATATCTCCTGATCTTGAGTACATATCAAGAAGAGCATTGCCGACAACAAGCTTCAAATCAAATCCTGTTTTCACAACAACAGAATGAAGACACTTTCCAAATGCATGAGCCCTTAATGCTGCACAAGCACTTAATGTGCTACTAAGAACATGAGGATCTATCACAACTCCATCCTTGTCCATCCTCTTAAAAGCTAACAAAGCCATCTCGAACTCACCATTCTTTGCATATCCATCAATCATTGCAGTCCACAACACTGCATCCTTACACGGTATCTCCTCAAACAACTTGCAAGCTTCAAGTATCATCCCACATCTCGAGTACATATCGGCTAGATTACTTCCTACGTATACATTCCAATCAAGGCCATATTTTAAAGCAAGACTGTGCATTTGCTTCCCAATCTTGATCGACCCGAGAGACACGCAGGCTTTAATGATGCTTGCAAACGCAAACTGAGTCAGGTCCTCCCCGGCAATTCTCATTTGGGACAGGGCAGCCATTGCTTCAGAGAGCCTCAAGTTTTGAGAAAACCCAGTAATCATTGCAGTCCACGAAACTATGTTTCTGTCAGGCATTTTCTCGAACATGTTCTTAGCATAGTTGAGAACTCCACATTTGGAGTACATATTGATTAAATGATTGCTCATGAAAATGCATAATGGATGCTTAGTTCGTAGAACCTGAGCATGAAGCTCTTTGCCTTTGTTTAGCTGTTTCATTTGGGCGTATTTTTGAATAACTTTTGCCAAGGATTTTGAGTCCAATTTGCATATTGTGTGGCTTCTCATCGAGAGAGGGGTATAAAATTAAAGTTTTTTAGAAAAAAAGTACGAAATGTAATTATGGTTTCTCTATTGTACCAGTTGGAGTAAATTGCAAGGGTTCGGTTGGAAAAGGGGAATGAGCTGTGACTATGTGTTGGGCCACAATCTTGGCCCTTTAATCATGGACTCCACAGGCCCATATCACTATGAATGGCCAAAGCAATAGATTGAGAGGATTAATCTTTTTTTTTTTTAAATTAATTCACATAAGTGTCACTTATCAAACAAATATATTCACTGCCAGCTTTGAGCAAATACTGTGTTGGCCAAAAAACCTGAAATAAACAAGTAATAACAATTTTTATAGTTATATAGTACATAAAAAAGGGTATATGTAATAATAAAACTAGAAGAAAACAAATATCAGTGTTTAGAGGAAATCACATGTTATTCCATAGTTTTAAAAATTGTATTTAAAAATGCTGCATTTAAAAAGTTGTGTCACATTATCACTCATATTATATATTTAAATTGTATCACGTAAATATGTATCGTATTTATGAAAAATGTTTTAAAAAATGGCATTTATGAAAACTCCACCTGTGTTTATTGATTTTTAGTTGGCATTGGGCATACTTCTATTTTTCAATTTGGAGCACTAATATGAATGCTCAATGTTGTTGATATTTTAATCATTTAAAAAAGATTCATCTTTTATGTTTGATTATACAAAGTAACTAACTTGATTTTTAGATTTATGGTAGTATTACACAATTCAACCTTAATTTATTGATCCTGCTAGGATGGGATTTAAAAAAAAAAAATTAGTAACACACTTAAAGTGGGACCAAACAATGACTTAAAATTAGATAGAGAAATGTTTTGACCTTTGTCCAAAGAGATCATTAATTTAAATGCATATCAAAACGCTTCCACTAAATTATCTTCGTACAAATTTGATCCCCATGTCACCAACCATGATTTTGTTTTTATGTGTCCCTTTAAAATGGTGTTCTCAATAAATAGTTTGAAAAAAAAATGATAAATTAAGACATCAGAGAGTAATATTGTTTTAAGAAATTTTTTTTCTCTTTTGATAAAAAAAAAAAAAAAAAAGTTGAATGAAAGAGAGAACAAACAATGGTCTCCAGCGTTCTCATTATCTCAGCTCAACAGTCGTTTAACAACCCACCGAAACCATATAATGAATGAAAAGAAAAACCAGACATGCTTTTATCAACCAAAAAGTCTATTCCGTAGGCTAATGAGAAGTATAATTTCAACCGCACTATGGATAATGAGAATTGATCCTGAATAATAAGTGAGATAGCCTTGATAGCTCGGCCCTTGTTGCTACACCACCATTGTCATTGGTATATTGTTATGCCACCGCACCCTTGTTATTTGTTCGTATGTGGGTCATAAGAACATGTTCATGTTAGTTAAGGTTTCTCCCATTTTGTCCTGTAAACTTTAAAAATTACAACTTTATTTCTTGCATTTTAGAACTCTTTATTAACTTTAAAAACATCACTTTACCTCCTAACCTTTCAAAGCTATTCACGTTGCCCCTTGAACTTTCAATTTTTAGGTCAAATAAATGGACTCAAGCTCACTTGGGAGTGATCAAATTGTATTTTTGTCCTTATCGGTGACTCATTAAGAAATACATAGGCTTTGTTCCATTTATTTGAACAAAAAATCAAAGGTTCAGGGGCTAAATGCGGAGCTCTAAAAGTTCGAGAGATAAATTAATGATTTTTAAAGTTCAGGAGACAAAGTTTTGAGTTTGAAAATTGAGATGCCTAAATGGTGATTTTTAAAGTTCAAGAGGTAAGATGAAAGAGACTCCAAAATTTAGGGGTTATTGGTGCTAATAATCCTTAATTTAAATGCGTATCAAAACTCTACCTCTAAACTCTCCCTACAAATTTGATCACTGTGTCAACAACCATGGTTTTATCTTTATGTGCCCCTTTGAAATGGTGTTATCAATAAATACTTTGAAAAAATGTCTAATCAAGACATCAGAGAATAATGTTGTTTTAAGTATCTTTATTTTCTTTTCTTTTCTTTTCTTTTTTTTAAAGAAGGAAAGAAAATCCTCATTATTCCAGCCCAACAATCGTTTAACAATTTTCCGAAAGTACCATGAATTGAATATTAAACACCATACGTGTTTTTGTCAACTAACATTCAAATAGTCTAACTGATGGACCGATGAGAAGTATAATTTCAGCCATAAGATAGATAACAAGAATTGATCTTAAATGATAAATGAGAGAGATAGATCATCTTCCGTGTTACGCACTTTACCGGTGGTATGTTGTTTTATCTACGCACCCTAAATAGCTTCACTCATATGCTTCATTTAGTGGATATTTTGTAACTACCACAATAAAAATGTCTGCAATGATAAAACGGTAAGAAAAAAACAACGTAAAGGTGTATATGCATATTTTGGTTGGTCAAACTCCCTAATCCTTGACTTTGGAATATTAATATGAGTTCTTAATGGAGCAACCATATTGA
>CAMOHE010039227.1:0-36645 GCA_946598075.1 Artocarpus hirsutus
TAGTGAAAAACACATACTAAAAACCAAGTTTGAATTAAAGAAAACCTATCTCAAAACTCCTTTGAAAAACACCAAAGTTTGGGTTAAGAATCAAGCTTGAATTGACTCCAAAATGGCTTTAAACGTGGCTAAAAATTATAGTTGTCGTGGTTACAAAGAGAGCTTTATGCTTTGCGTCTTTAGTTGAAAATTTGAAGTGAGAAAGGAGAGAATGAGAAACTAGAGAAAATAGTGGTGATGGTTGAATAAATAGGCATCAAGATAATTGAGGAGCGGGAGAGAATTAAATGAGCATTAAAAGAAAATATTATCATGTCTCCCATGGAGACTTTTAGCAAATAATGTCAACTTAATTGAGGAGACAAATGGGGCAAGTTGTAGAAGAAGATGAAGGAAGCATTAAAAAGGTGGTTGAGAAAATATATCAATGTCTCCTGGTAGTTGAAGTGAATTAATTCTATGTCTGTAAGTAGTTGAGGCTACTTAATTAAGCATTAATGCAGCGGGACAAGGTTGGTAGAAATGAGTGATTGGTAGATTTAAAATATTTACTGCGGAGACTTAGTAAAAAAATGCTAAAATAACATTTTATTTATATGATTTTTACAAAATCATATCCGTTAAAATAACGGGTGTTTCAACCATAGATCTAACTTGAAATCTCAACTAAAAGGGGTGACATGGATCTCGATGCTCTGGCTGTGATGGCCTGAAGTTGGTCAAGGGCTTTCATTCCTAGACCATTTTGAGTTTTTCCCTTATGGTAGTGCACCTTAATGTCATCGAAATCAACAAAATCGAAGAGGCAATCAACGACAACAACTTGGGTCTCCATCGGTTGGTAATGATTTTGTGAAATTGAAGGTAGGAAAAGCTTTCTTGTGCTACTCTGAACCTAATGGTGAGGTCAATTTTACCTCAGCGAGGCCGAGATCAATAGATTTGATGTCTTTAACAATGGCTCATGACAATGGACTCTAATCTCCAGCAAGCGGGGGTGCTTTAGTGAAGTTGATTGTGGGGTTTCATTCCTCATGTTACCTTGGGTTTTTTGGCACCAACAGTGCACCGCACCACCACCGGATCTATAGAGAGTTTACTTTCTCCTATCAATATGAATCTATAGAGATCAGAATCACATTGATTAGAGCTTGTATGACGAAGAAATCTCATTGGAAGGAAATGGGTATTTTTGTGGCTTTGACCGATGAGTGCGGCCTGCGCCATTAGAGTTGACATCAGAACATCATGTTGTTAGACTCAACTCATCGAATTCTACCTATTAGTGTGGGAGATGTCGAAAACTGACACTAGAATCTACACTGAAAGTGGTCGATGGTGGAGAAAAGAGGGAAAAAAAATGAGAAAATGGGAGAGAGAAAGAGAGAGAAATATGTGGCTAATTTTAATTGATAGTTGGGACTAATTTTATGGGTTCTTTTAATATTTATAGGTTCTCAAAGTCTAACATGTATCACTCTTGGTTTGATTACATTTGTGATTAGTAAACTTTACAAGTTATGCACTCATACTCATACTTCTATAATTGTAACATTTTCGGCCTTCTAATAATAATAAATAAATAATCATTCTTTCTCGTATCTTTATTTTATTAACAACTCTACATTGTCATCAAATAAATTTCATGAATCTATCTTTACTTTCTAGATTTCATGATTTTGTTAGAAATGCTAGACCTTTACATTATAGCTTTTTGGAATCAATAGTAAAATATTTCATTTTTTGATCTAGATCTTCTAAGAATAGCAAACTAGACTTAAGAGTTTTGATCAAATCTTGAAATTTGATCTTCTACCCTTGTAAAACATCCTCTTTGTTCTAAATGATCTTCAATTAATCTTAGAATTTGAAATGATAAACTATAGCTGAAACTTACATCCCTCCTCATATTCATCTTCTATTCATTTTTAGCATAGAACATACTTAGAATTCAAGTATGTTAGTATTCTAAAATTTCTCACTCTCATGAGAAGAGACTACATTTCTTTCTTTTTCTCTCTCTACCTTTTTTAATTTCAATTGAGTACATTCTTGATACATCATTAATTGCATCTCAAAAGGACTATTTTTCAACACTACCTATACATTTTGACTTCTATCTCTATCATAACATAGTGGTCATAAATTATAAACATTTTTATAAATTGAAATTGGCTATCTAGAAGTCAATTTAAATCAAATTTTGAACTTGACACAAATTGTGCTTCACCCAAATTGCTTATAGTAAAAAGTTTCTTATAGGGTCTATATCCAAATTATGGATGCTTTTAATTTTTCTTAATCGTGATGTGGATTCAAAATAAATCCTCTTGTGATATTGAATTGTCTTAGAGACTCGTACAACGTCTTTGGACTCCAACAATGCTTTTATTACTATTTTGAGCTTTACATAATTACTAACAGATGTAAAACACTGACTATGCGCATATAAGACGTTGAAATTTCTCGAATTATCAACAGTCCTTGTGGCTTAGAAAATTCTCATCATGCCTTGTGATCTTAATTAAAATTTGAGATTGATCTTGCATTCATAAACTTGATATTCATCATGTTTGAATTTTGATGTTGAACTGTTGATCATTATTGATCTAGGTTTGTCTTATTAAACTAATATCATGTAGGATTTCCATATAGTTGCATTGAGTTAGAAATTCTTTTTTATCAATTAATCTCTATTCAGTTATTTTAATCGAGATTCTTATAAAGATCATTACTTTAATATACACATGAGGTTATCAAATCATAAAACTTTAATTTAGCACATCGAATAATTATTTTTAATTACCAATTATACTATTACAACATTACATTTTGCTATGTGTTTTATATAAGGAGCACATAAAATTGTGCATTCATGACATTAACTATTAATTATCAATAAAGCCTAAAAACTTTAAGACTTTCAAAATGTACCATAATCCTAAAAATTCATAGTTATAAATCGTGACTAAGTCATGATTTGAACTTGTGAATTTTTTAGATGTTACATAAGGTTTGTAGCCTTGAACTGAATTCTTATACTTCTCATAATGCTTAATGATATGAGATATTACCGTATTTAATCTTCTAGAATAGTAAAATTTAAGTTGTAACTCAATGAATCTAATACATAGCTAAATGGTTGGGTATTTTTAGTAAACACTTGAATTTTCTTGAGTATAGTCGATCAGGTACTTAATGTATCGGACTAAAATTTTACTCGGGCCATTAAAGACATATAGGATTGTTAAAATCAACCATTGTTTTTAAATTCTTGTATTCTCTCATAGTCTTTTATCTTATTATCTATTATCATGCTCCATGGTTAAGCCATCTATCTAAAGCCTTGCCGCTATTCGTAAACTTGGGCATAGTGTGACTATGCTTGTCATACTGCTGTTATCTTCATAGTTCTTAAAGAAAATTGTGTCTGCAGGCTTTGAACTTATACTTGCTTGTGAATTTAATGGTGTAGTTAATTAATTAGAAACTATAAGTATATTTTTGCTTTGCACGAAGATAAAAATGACTTTCTACCGTTTAGGCGAGCGCGGTTATTGAATTCTCTTCTTTCTTTCCTTTTTTTTTTTTTTTTTTTTCACTTTACCTGTCATTTGTCAATAAACCAATAAAAAAAGAAAACCAAAAGTCAGCCAATTCCAATTCCGATTCTCTCTCTCAAATGGGGACCAATCACGTTATCGTCCTCAGCTTCCATCTGGGGGAGTGGACTCTGGGGAAAGCGTCATTCTTCCCGTGCACAGTTTCACTACTACATAACACACAAACTCTCTTTCTCTCTAACGCAACCTCACGACGTCCATGGATTCTGGTAATTGGCTGCTATTCTTCCTGCATATTTCTTTTTCCACGATTTTCGAATTCGATCACGCAATTCAGGATCTGTTAATTCAAATTCCGTTGTTTTTTGTTGGTTCTGCAGACCAGGATGTGCGGGAACATTTACTGGTGGTGGACGGCGAAGACCACGGGGAAAACGAGGGATCGGAGGTGAAATTCCGGATCCGAGAGCTGAGAAAGTGGTCGGAGACCGGAGGAGAACCGATACTGAACGGCGTGAGCGTCGATGTTCCGAAGGGCGCGATAGTCGGCATCATAGGGCCGAGCGGGAGCGGCAAGTCGACGCTGCTGAGAGCGCTCAACCGCCTTTGGGAGCCGCCGGAGGGGTCGGTCTTCTTGGACGGCCGTGACATTTGCGAGATCGATGTTCTCGCTCTCCGCCGCAAGGTCGGCATGCTTTTTCAGCTTCCCGTTCTCTTCGAAGGTCTGGTAACCTTGATCTTTATATATAGATGTATATGGAGTATATTGTTATAGCAGAGTTGCTACTGGTTTTGACGAAAAGGCTTGTGTGAATTTTTATGTTTTTTGCTTGTGTGTTTTGGTTTTTAATTTGATCTTTAATTCAAGTACGTAGCTGTACGGATCAAAAAAGAAAATAAAAATTTGGAGCTTTTAGCTAACTTTTTGAGATTTATTTTATTTTATTTCATTTCACTTTAAATTGTGGTTTATTGGCTGCACAAGCACCACCTGGGGTGGGCTATGATCTTTTACGATATCAATCTTTTGATTTAGGACTCCAACTTTAAGTAAAGAGAGGATTAGATTTTAGTTTTAATGCCATAGTATGAGGTTGAGCAGTTATAGTCTAGGATAATTATTTGGTAGGGTATGGAAACCCCATCTGTATGACAGTTTTTATGCGTCCCATTTTCATCAATTTCTGTTACATTGATATACCTTATTTAATCTGATAAATTTGCTTTGATATAAAGATTAAAAAATTCTACTTTATTAAATTTGACGGTTCAAAAAAATGTCCTACTGGTAGGTTATTTTTTCAGACCTTTCACAGACCATTTATTTTAATAATCACCTAAACATGGGCAACATCTTCTCGTCAGGCACAGTTGCAGATAACATAAGGTATGGACCACAGCTAAGAGGGCAGAAGCTAAGTGATCATGAAGTATACAAATTGCTTACTCTTGCAGATCTAGATTCCTCCTTCTACGGTAAGGCTGGTTCCGAACTTTCTGTGGGTCAAGCACAAAGAGTTGCGCTTGCTAGAACATTGGCCAATGAACCCGAGGTAAACAGTGGACGTGTAATGAGAAAAATCCGTCATATTAGCATTATGATCCAGTCTATGAGCTATTTGCAATTTCCAATTTTGTCTTCTTCGTTGTCATTGCATTTAAGGTTTTGCTGCTGGACGAACCGACAAGCGCCCTGGATCCAATATCAACTGAGAACATAGAAGGTGTCATAGTGAAGCTGAAAAAGAAACAGGGGATGACGATTCTAATGGTTTCGCACAGCATCAAACAAATACAGAGGATTGCAGACATAGTTTGCCTCCTCGTGAACGGGGAGATTGTTGAGGTTCTGAAACCCGATAAGCTCTCCGAAGCCAAGCATCCGATGGCACTAAGGTTTCTTCAGCTCAGCTCTTGAAAGTTCTCTATTATTGTGTATCTCTTATCTTTTCTGTCTGCGGAGGTTAATCTTGTTGTACTCAAAATTAGGATTCTGAGGTTTAAACTTTGTAATGTGCTCCTATATTTTTGCTAGCCTCGGAAGTTTTTTAATTGCTTCTTTTATTGCAACAACTTAAACTCAAATTTTCATAATTGTTAAATGCTTGATGTGGAGATTAAGTAGGTAAAGCAGTTTTACAGCCTAGCTAATTTACTGACCGATTCATACGGGAACATAGATTTGAACCAAAAGATTGAACTTAAAACACTAGCAATTCAAAATTTGTAAAAGAAAATACTATAGCAAAATTGTTTGAACCAAAACTTTTTGGTACCAATAGGTTATATGATTTTTGGTTAATCCCTTATTGGCTACACTTGCAGTTTGCAACTGCTTCATTGATTGCAGTAACTTCTCGAATTTAATGGCGAGAATGAACAGGGATGATGGTTTTTTACACCCAAGTCAATTTGACCAACTATAAACATAAGCCAAGTTTCAGCGCATGAACTTGTTTCGAGTTTTATTGCTCTTCTCACTTACACTAGCGGGCGTTACTAGGACACATGCTTGTCCAATACACACATTGGTCAAAAATTCTTGGGAGTAGTCATTGGTCACATTCCCAATTGGTTGCCACAATAACAAGGCCTCTTTTACATTTGAACGAGAAAACTCCACAAATCCACATCATAAATGATTGCACATTACAGACAGACTAGAATTTGAAGATACAGAAAAAAAAAAAAAAAAAAAAAGTTTCTTATTTTGCTAGAGATAGCTAAAAAGAAAGTAAGGCTTTTTTGTCTAAAAAGAGAGGCAATTCTTTCCTGCCCCCTTTCCCTGATTGCTTGTCACTTAGCCCTTTAATTTTCAAGGTTGAAGCAATCCAAAACGCCATAGCGGGTTACTGGCCTGCCAGGAGGAAACTCATAAGAGAGTGATTTCTGTACCTCTTTTCCAAGTTCAACTGTCTGGTTGCTTTTGGACGCCCGCAACGATGAACAACAATTTTTCCTGCAAAAAAAAAAAAACACTAGTAGAAAACATTAATCTATACATAGCGAATAGAGGAACAGAGGCGGCAACAATGGCAGTGAAGTTGAAGGGCAGCTAGCTACACAGTGAAGCCAGCAGAGCCAACATGGGAAGTTTGACTCCTTCTCTTGGAATTGGATCAAGTTTGCTGCATAACCCACATTCCGACAATCTCCTTTCTGCAAAACTGTCAATTGCAACCCGAAATCCTCATCAATACTGTCAGAGAATCCCTCAGCCGTGTCTTGGTGCCTTTCTATCTGCTTGCAGGCCGCCTTCATTGGGTAACCATAGACTGTCTCGAGCTCAACTGCAATGCGATGGGGGCTCAGGTCCTTGAGGCTGAAACCGAATCAAAACTTGACGAATTCATTGGCAAATTGCCAGAATCTTATCACCACATCCCAAAGGTAGACTACACACTCCAAATCGAAGAATTGCCTGTAGTGCTAATTTAACTCACTAGATTCTCGTGTGGAGGTATGAGCATAAGTTTGTCCATATCACATGTCGTGGTAGATGGCGAGAGTTTACTACACTTCATCTTCTAGTGGGCTCTCTCACCCATGGTGAACCGCTCATGTTTCTGCCGTTTCTCTACCAGAGAGCTCTCTGTGCCGGATTTCCCCCGATAATTGCACCACAATCTCTTGATCAACCCTCATTAAATCTTCCATCCCTCGTGACAGAACGAGAAGAGGAAGAGGAAAAAGAAAAAGAAAAAGATAAAGAAGCTACATTGGCTATTCTAAGGCTTAACAAAGACCAAGTTGAGAAGCTAAAGAGAGTGACAAATCAAAAAGGCCTAGACAACAGTAGTACTAATACCAAAACCCGAGGCTATACTCGTTATGAGACATTGGCCGGTTACGTCTGGAAATGCGCGTGCAAGTCAAGAGGCCTCAAACCAAAGCAGGAGACGGCATTAGGCATGTGCGTCAACACGCACTGCTGCTTGACACCCCCATTGCCATTGGGATACTTCGGCAACGCGATAATAAATGTGTTGGCAACGAGTCCTACGGGAGAATCGGTGTCTAACCCGTTGGGATACACGGAGGGAAGGGTCCGAGAGGCTGTAAAGATGGCAAGGGACGAGTAGGTTTGGGGGACAATTGTGTACCTCAAATGCCATGGGGATTTGAGTGAGTTTCAAGACCTTGGTGCAAGGTTGACTGGGAAGAAGTTTCCTTTCTATGAGAATCCTAATTTGGGTTTCGTTAGTTGGATGTCGTTGCCAATGTATGCGGTTGATTTTGGGTGGGGAAAGGAGGCCTATATTGGTCCTGGAGATGTTGATGGAGAGTCGTCGTTTCTTGTTCCTTGTCCTAGTGGTGATGGATAAGTGGTTGTGGCATTGTGTTTGCAAGCCGCCCATATGGAGTCATTAAAGAAGAATTTTTACAATGATGTCGTTTAGCTAGCTAGGGAAATGTATTAATGAATGGAGGCCTTAAAAAAAAAAAAAGGAAGAAGACCATTTGACAACATAATTTGAAGTTCACAAAAAAAAAAAAAAAAAGTTTTGGTTTAAACCAATATTTGATTCATTAATAATTTCATAGGTTTAAATTTTTGGTTTAAACTATATAACAAAATGGGCTTGAAGCAAATCAATTAACCACGTTTTCCTTAAGGGGTGCGTGCATTTCTTTTATAGTGAACATATTTTTATACAGTTATTGTTGCAAGTTTAACGAAAAGAGACAAGGTTTTTTTTTTTCCCTACAAAAAGAAAAAGTACAAGGCTTCAAGTGACCTTATCTCTTTTATTTTTTAAGTATTACTGGAATAATAAGTGTTTAGAAAGATTATAATATGTCTCTTTAATATATATGAGATTAAAGATCACATTGGTATAGGTTGGAAAACACATTTTCAATGCATTTAAAATTAGCTTGTGGTACCATGGTGCTCATATTTGAGGCCACGACACTAAAACAGTGCAAAATATGCTATAAAAAAGTGTTTTTTTGAGTTTTTTTGTACTGGTGTATTTATTGGTTTTATGTTTTTGTACAAACCTGAATATCTATTAGCAACAGACACATCCATTATAATAGATGTCTTAATACATGAATAGACTCTTTTACAAATAGAGAGATACCTTTACATTTAAAAAGACACCATACCTAAAGATTATATGAATTGATTTGATTGTGTCTATTCATCAAATGATACCATTGCCTTTTTATAAACTCCAAAATTATTATAGAATTTATATATTGTTCTAAAACATAATATTATTGATAGATATTGTATTCAAATATTTGTTATATCTGAGGGGTAATTTGTTACAAAACATGTTAGCAAACTTTGAGAAATGAGGGCAAATAAAACTTTAAAGAAAAGTGACACCTCAAACACTCTTCCATTTTCTAGAAATTTATAGCCTCTATTCTCTTCTTAGTAACAAAATTCTCCAACAAGAAGTAATTAATTTCCGTGGTTTGGATTTTTTTTTCCTGTCTATACTTCCAATGAATGGTTTGTTTTTACTTAAACAAGCAAAATGCATCTCAAATTTAAACAACCATGGCACTCTCAATTGTACATTTAAACTACCATGGCACTCTGAATTGTACATTAGAACAAAAAAAATAATAAAAAAAACAGTAATGGACTTGTTTCAAAGAAAATCCGAGCTAACATCTTCAAGTTTCCCAGTTTGTGTGAACTTCAGCTTCAAAACCAGCAACAAATGCTCTTCAAATTCTCAAAACTGAATGTTTGATAATCGGGCCATCTGTTCCACGAGAAATTTTTTGAAAACTTTTTGAACAACTAAAATATATTATATTAAATAAAAGTTTACCTTTATATTTTACTGGCCAAACAATTAATTAGAAAAACAAAGTGAGAAAGTAAAGAAGATGATATTCTGGAACTATTTTTTTATTTTTTATGTTGTGTAAGGCTCACAAAACTTTCATAAGTAAAATACATTATTAAAAGGGAAAAGGGAATCATTGCTTGTTTTTCTTATCCTATTGACGCAAAACAAACGCTCCACTAATGTAGGAAACTCGCCATTGCTTTATGTGCTTCATGTTAACACCAAGGACCTGTGAAAGAATAAACATAACCTTTTTTTAGTTGGTTTGTATTTGTAACTATAGTATCATGCTGAGAAGATAAATTATCTGAAGCAAAGGGGCAGAGTTTCACAAGGAGGTCTTCTGCCAAATGAATTCTGGCAATCCTCACACCGGCAATTAGTAGAGCACGAAACTTTAGCCTTCAAAAGAAACAAATAAAAAAAAAATGGTATCCAATAAGAGCAAATTTCTTGTTCATCACTAGCATATTTGAGAGTTCCAACCTACATCAGGTATGCTAGTAATATCAGAAGAGTATGGTCATATTTTTATCATCATTTTGGAATGAAAAAGCAATAATAAATTTGTACCTGGACACATCCACAGTATTTTTTAGCACACCTTGATGTCCTGCAATTGCAGTTTCTTATGATATCTTGACTTTCTGAACCATGGCTGTTTGAAAGATGAGAGATTTAGATGCAAGGTCAATTCAAAAAAATGTATGAAAGAGGAGATAAAATATTTTCCACCATTATAAGTGGAAAGAGTTGCAAAGGCATGTGAAAGGTATATACTTGACAGAGTTGGCTGCCGCCTGATTCATTGAGGAATTTGCTGCAAGTTTGGATGGAACCAGACGGCTTGAAGTCGTAAAGTTAGCAGAAGGTCCGTCGATGTTGGTGTTATCATGTGACGAACTACGAAGAATGTTGGCCGGTTTGGTGTCCTGCATTGTAAAAGGAAACAATATACATGACAAGCTAAGATGTCTCCCATTATATTATTATTAGAGCTTAGGTATAAAATACATCACAAAGGTAGAAGACTGTTTAGCAAAACAGAGGATTATACAAGAATGATTAGCAAAACAAAAGCAATGTTGTGCAAGATCAAAAAAAAAAAGAAAAAGCCTACATGCAACACACAAGAAAGCTAATTTTTGGTTAATTCAATAGTGGCTAGACATAATGAACATGATGTGGTTTTTAGGAGCGGTTAAGAGTCGGCTGGGATCGAATTCATTTCGAAATTTTTTACACACCGCTCTAGCAATCAAAATTTCGCTTTTAAAGATGATACAATTCTTGAATTTTCCTCTTAATCTTCCTCGTATGATTCAAATATAAGCAGAGATTCAGGACATGACTACGTAGCATTAACAGCATTTGGGTTTCCCTTTTTCACAACTTTCATTAATCTGTAACTTGACATCCAAGCAAACCAAAATTTTTATGCCAAAGTCTACAATTTATCATACAAATTCGAGTCCACTTGCTCATACCTGAGATGGTCTAGAATCATGAGAAGCATTCTCAAGTCTAGACAGAATTCTAGACCAGATTTGCACGGGCTCTGGGGGCTCTATATTTTTTTCATGACAGTATTCGAGGCATAGTGAATTGATCAGATGAAGTCAAAGGCTTCTTTTCACTAGAAGGACCTACTGAGTTGACTTCTTGAATTTGTTTATTACGATCGTTTGACTTTCCATGCTCAACATCTCTATTGATGAACAGATGATATAAATCATTAAAAGTTGTATTAATAAGTAAATGAATCTTTGAAGAAAAAAAAAAGCTTACTTTAAGCAAAAGCCTCTATTATTTTTTTTCCTAAATCAGAAAAATGTCTATTTATTATATATTACTGATCATTTAAATTATCATCCTTAAATATTATCCATTTGTATATAACACTTATATACAATATTTAAGGTAACATAAATAATTATAGAATTTTAATGATATTTATAAACTATTCAATAACACATACACACAAATATATTGAGAAATTCATTTTATTTATTTATGAATATATTCTTTATAAAACATCATGTGATTTAAGGGTATCTAATCTAACACTGAGTTCTGATCAATGAACACATATATAATCCACTTTTTATCCCAATGAACCTAAAAAGCAAGAAAGGAAGAACACCATTAAAAATCCTGAAAAAAGATACAATCTTGATTGCCACCCGAAACAATATTTCGTAAGCTGTGATTCAGAGACCTTTTTTGATGAACTTAAAAAAAAAAAAGCGTTCAATTATGGGGTTGGCTTACTTGAGATGATGATGGTGCTGGTGGTGGTGATGACTATGATCGTGATCGTGATCGTGATCGTGATTGTGATGATGATTGTGATTGCCATAGTGATGATGGTGGGACTGGGTTTTTCTCTGGTGAAGGTTCCATGTCGAGAACAAAGAACAAGTATACACGTTGAGCTTGCAACCAAAAGAGAAAACTAGCTAAGTGTGGTCTTTGTGTGAATTGTGAGGTTGGGTTTTCACCAAGAAGGTTTTATGGAGAAATCAGACCAGGAAAGATTATCGCGGAACTTAAACTCATTTAACTATCATATTTCTTTCAAAGTATTTTCGAGCAAGAGAGTTTTATTACAGTTATTGTTGTTCTTGCTATTATTATTGTTGTTGTTATTATTATTGTTGTTGTTGTTGTTATTAATATTATCATTATTATTATTAAAGCTCTTTTAAAAACTATACTTTTGGTTTTTAATATCATTGAATGTATAGCTTTAATACATAAACTTAAACTTGCCTTGACCAAGGATGAAAATTTCGGTAGAAATTTCAAAAATTTTGAGGTAACGAAATATTTTTCTACTGTATTATCGATTTTGACAAAATATCGGAGAAATATAAAAAATATTAGTAAATTTTTGTAAAAATATAAATATTGAAAACTTTATAGTGCATTTTGTATAAAATTTTAGTGCATATATGCACAATTTCGACATAATTTTGTTAACATCTGAAATTGCAAAATTTAAACGGTATTTTATACACATTAACGTTGTAGCAAAATTTAGCCTTCCTTACTATGAAAACCATGATGGTTATGGAATTTTTAATTATCTTCATTCAAGCATGCCACCATCATCTCAGGCAAACAAATGAGAGAATTCACAATTTTTCATCTAAGAAAATATAGTGGGAAGAAGTCAACAAACTTACATGTGGCATATTCATAACTATATTCAGTACTACTCAAATAACATATTATGATACCAATATTGTTTAAATCAAGATAGAATCTTAACCATGTTTGAACCTCATATAATTTTTTTTTGGTATTGACAAATCTAGCGATAGAGTTTATTATGTAAATTATGTTTATCTATGTTTCTTTTTAATGTTTATTGTATCTTAAAGTATTAGAGATTTCTTAAAAAGTATTAAAAATATATTTAATACAAAATTTTCGTAATTTTTGTAATTTTTATCAAAATTTTCATCAACATCGATATTTTCTTCGAAATTTCTGTAAAATTAAAGTATCAATATTTCATTTTTGACCTCGGCAAATAATTGATTTTAATCTTTAGAATAACCAAACTGTCTTTTAAGTAAAAGAGAGAAACAACTTTCAAATAATAAAAAGAAAGAAAAGAAAAATAAAAGCACTCAAAAGCCTATTTTTGTTCTTAAAAAACCCTATTTTTGAAGGTTTTTTAGATTTCTTGAGGTCAAAATCTTCGCTTTGAAATTTTTTATTTTTCTTAGTCTTCTATCTAAGGGTGTTTTATGTAATTTTTATGTCAAAGTTGAGGATGAGAAACAAAGGACATAAATTTATGTCTTCAATTTAGTACGACGGTATACATATAATGTGGTCAAAATGTATAGTTGTTGAATAAATTTTAAGCATATGATATAAAAAGATAAATAAGGTCCCTTATCTTTTGTTGTTGTCGTTGTTAGAAGGATTATTACAAAAATTACCTCTTGATATAGGCTTGAAACAACGTGTCCTTTAATTTAGAATAAATAAAATTCATTCTCAAATTTTTTGTTAATATTTTACAAATCAAGGGTATAAATATTACGAGTTGAAATTGATGGTCATAGTATTACAATAGTTGTGATTTAGAAAAAATTGGAGTAGAAGCCGTCGTAAAGCTGTAATTTCAAGCAAAATGAGAAGGAATTGAAGATAAATACGTTCCATCTCCAGAAATCAGCCAAACACAAGAAGGAAAATTAGGAAGAGCTGAAGCTCAATTTCATACAACTGTGGTCATAAGCTGCTAATAGCCTCAAAGTTCCCCTTACCCGTATACCCTAGGAATGCCTCAAGAGAGTCACTCAACTTCAAGGATAATCAAGGGAATGGCGGAATGTGAAGCAACATAAACGACACAACTTACAACCCCAGAAACGAACTAAACGACAATGTGCGTAATAGCTTATTACAACGACGGTAAGTTTATAAAAAAAACATTGAGCCCCTGCAGCAGAATTTTTGTAATAATTAATTCAATGCAGTAACAAAAACGATGTCTAACACAAATCCAACGGTCGTTGTTGTCAGAAGGATAAGCAGTCCCAAAACACAGCAGAGGAGAGACACTCTGCACTCTCAACTCTCAACTCTCAACTCTCCGGATTGGGTTTGGCTTTCGCCTTAACAAATTGATGGCCACTCTCGCCGCCGCCGCCGCCGCAGCGTCTAGAACATTCTTCCACCGCCACCGCCAACTTCACTTTCCTTTCAAATACCACCACCAGCGCCGCCGCCGCTTTCTCTCCTCCATTAAATCCTCCTCTTCCTCCAATGTCATCTCCATTCTCGAGCAGCGCGGCCTCCTCGACTCCCTCACCTCCGATAATCTGCGCATCACCTCCTCCACTCTCACCGCCTACTGTGGCTTCGACCCCACCGCCCCCTCCCTCCACCTCGGCAACCTCCTCGCCCTCATCGTCCTCTCCTGGTTCCGCCGTTGCGGCCACCGCACCGTCGCCTTGATCGGCGGCGCCACCGCCCGCGTCGGCGATCCCTCTGGAAAATCCGTCGAACGCCCAGACCTCGATCCCGAAACCCTTGCCACCAACACCTCGGGGATCACCGAAACGGTCTCCAAGATACTTGGAGGAAACGGAGACTCCGATTCGGTTGTTATTCTCAACAATTACGATTGGTGGAAGGACGTTAGGTTGCTGGATTTTTTGAAAGACGTTGGGAAATTCGCGAGGGTCGGAACGATGATGGCGAAGGAGAGCGTGAAGAAGAGGCTTGAATCGGAGCAAGGGATGAGTTATACCGAATTTACGTATCAATTGCTTCAAGGGTATGACTTCCTCCACCTGTTTGATAAAATGCGTGTGAATGTTCAGATTGGCGGGAGTGATCAATGGGGTAACATCACCACCGGGACCGAGCTTATTCGGAAGATTCTGCAAGCCGACGGAGCTTACGGATTGACATTTCCGCTTCTTTTGAAGAGTGATGGGACTAAATTTGGTAAATCAGAGGGTGGAGCAATCTGGCTCAACCCGAAAATGCTGTCTCCTTACAAGTTTTATCAGTACTTTTTCACGGTACCAGATTCGGACGTCGTGCGGTTTTTGAAGATCTTAACTTTCCTTGATATGGAGGAGATAATGGAGTTGGAGAGGGAAATGGGGTTGCCAAGTTATGCCCCCAACACGGCGCAACAGAAGCTTGCGGAGGAGGTTACTCGGTTTGTTCATGGCGAGGAAGGTTTGAGAGAGGCTCTTAAGGCGACTGAGGCATTGAGGCCCGGGACCGAAACGAAATTGGATTGGAAGACTATTGAGGGCATTGCTGAGGATGTGCCTTCTTGCTCTTTGGCTTATGATGAGGTCGTTAATCTGTCTCTGGTTGATCTTTCAGTTTCGTCCGGTTTGCTCGAGAGTAAGTCAGCTGCCCGTCGCTTGTTGAAGCAAGGGGGGCTCTACTTGAACAATGCCAGAGTTGATAGTGAGAGTAAGAGAGTTGAAGCTGATGATATCGTCGACGGTAAGGTCCTGCTTTTGTCTGCTGGCAAGAAGAACAAGGTTGTTGTACGGATTTCATGACTTGCGCAAAATGTTTTCCCCTATAGAGCTATTGCTTTTTGAACTTTAGATTAGACTTGCTCTTTATTTCTTTGGAATATTTAGAAGTTGTGACACTTTGGCTTTTGTGATGTAATATCAAACGAAGTGCAAGTTCTTAGGTTGGGTGAATTTAGCAATTTTCGGGAATTGGGGTGGTCATTCTTCTATGAAATAGTTGAGAGGAAATCATTTGAATGCTTCGAGGAGTGCAAAAATAATTCACTTATGATTAAGAGTGTTAATTTTCAAAAAATTTTATGGAATGGAAAACATCTACTTGTACCAATGTTAATAGAAGTTGAACTTTAAAGATCACTTCTTAAAGTTTCCTCTACTGTCTATAGCAGTTATACTATGCTGTACATCCAATTATAACTTTTATCCAAAGCTCTTCTATGTTGTCTGTTCTATGTGCAGGAGATTCTTATGATTGTGAGAAGGGATCTCTTTTTGTCTATTTTATTTTTAGTTTGAGCAAATAAAAAGAAGAGCTTTCTATAGGAGGGTACCCACTGGAGGTGCATGTTTCTTGAACGTTAGAACTGAGCAAAGTTATATCAAAATGAAAAAGCATACAAAATTGATAGAATCTAATATAGGTCTAATCTCATCGGTAATGTTCGTTTTCATACTCAACTGTAGAATTTTTATAAAGAGAAAGGAAGAATATACATCTGGGGAAGCTAAGTCGGCATCCGAGAGTAACGTTTATTAGCAGTTCAAGTTTTGTGGTGAAAACTTGGAAGAGCTCTCTTATGAGCGCTTCAATGTTACAGGGTTGATGTAGATGGTGGCTCAGTGTAAACCTCAAATTTGGCTGCAAATAACGGCATCAGCCATTATTTCTAATATCTATGGCTAAGGAATCTATCAGGTTCATTTACTTTGCTTCCTGTTATTATTACGGTTTGTACATACAGATATTTATCCTTTGAGATTTTCTTGTTGGTTACTCATACCTTTTCTCCTCATTATTTACAAGAGAAGAGAGTTGTTGATGCAAGGAAGGAACTGCTTAGAGAAGAAGTTCACGACTTTTTGCCGGGCAATAGATGATGGGCTGGAGGAGCCATGTTCATCACCTGTGATTGGATGTTCAAAATTGCTAAGAGGTAAGATTTTGACAAGATGACGTACTTTTAAGCCGTAAAGTCTAACTTTCCTCTTTTGTATTTTAATGACTTTTGTGTGGACTTGGAGTTGTTGTTGTGCAAGTGTTGGAGAACTTAATTAAGTTTGCCTTTGAGGGGCTTTTCCTCTGGATCTTGGTCCCCTGTTTTGCCTTTGAGGTTGTAAACATCCGTTTATTTGTGGTGTTGAAACTGGTTCATTGCTTACTGTTGTTCTTTGATTCATGTTGCTTTTAGTTGTTACTTGTTTTAGTTACCTGAGCTATGTCAATTTAAGGAGCAGTGACTTCTTTGTCAGATATATTCATCTTCATTCTCTTTAAAAAAAAAAAAAATCTTTGCAATTGTAAGAAGAAATGCTTTAAAAGTTGGAGCTTTGTGAACTTTTGTTTTTGTTTAAATTCTGTCCCGTTCTCTTTTGTGCGAAAAAGAACATCTTTGGTGGAAAAAGGCAGAGAATGCTTCGCTTTTTTGTTTGTGAATGGAATTCAGCTTTTGGTTTTCCATTTTCAGTGGGAAAATTGTAACGTGAAACAGAGTGACAACAGGAAAAAAAAGAAGAAGAAGAAGAAGAAGAAGAAGAAGGTAATGAAAATTTGATTTGAGACACTTTAAATGAAAGTGGAACCAATATGTTCATTGATTTCCAAAACCGGATGTGAGCAAATTAACACTGTTTGTGTAGAAGTTGGTAAATTTAGTTCTCAAGTATGATGCCGAAGATGCTGAGATTGTTTGAAATGTCAAATAGAGTAATATTCTTCTTCTCTCTCCTCTCTTCTTTATATATATATATATATAATATGGGAGTAATCTTCTTCTTCTCTCTCCTGTCCTATGGACTTGGGTTTCTTGTTTTGAAAATTTGTGAATGTGTTTTCATGGTTCTCGTTGCTTTGTTTGGATTTTTTTCCGATCCTGGGATCTCTTCTAGATGTTTTAGCCGTCAAAATTTCAGGTCAAGGAAATTGACGTTATTTTTTTGTTTCCTTTTTGTTTTTCTCTGATTTTCGTGTTGCTTGTCCATTGAGTTGTGGCATGTGATGTCGAATCTGGTTCTATTGCTTAGGGTCATTCTTTCGTTCATGTTCCTTTTCGATAAGTTTCTTGTCCTTGAAATCATGGTTTCCTTAAAAAGGTTTTTGGTCATGGTAACACATAAATTAGGTTTTGTGGGAATGAAATAACTGGAAGCATAAACTTTTTGATTTTGTTTCAGTTAAAATTCTCTCTCTCTCTCTCTCTCTCTCTCTCTTAACACATACATACATTACGTTTGTGAAAATGAATTTTGGCTCTGCTTTTTCGTGTCTGGGATGGTAAAGTTGTTTGAAATGTCAATATAATTAATCTTCCTCTCTCTCCTCTTTTTATTTTTTTTTTAACTGAGGAGACCATGTTCTATACCATGTTGGAAGAGGGTCATCACTTTGAAGTAGAAAAACCCCCAACCAGAAGGAAGTCTTTGTGCCACAATATGAGACATCGGAAGTTGAACAGAGAGGTTGTGTAGCCAGAGCTGCAGAGGTGGTGGGTGATGAGTCATCGGAAGCCATCACTAAGCTGTGAAGCTAAAAAATGCTCTTCTACCAAGTTGGGAAACCAGTAAAATAACAGAGAAATATTACGAGTAATAGCTCAATGAGCTCTACCTTTGTATTGATATTTATAGGATAATGTACAAGAAATCAACGGAAAAGAATTGTAAAAGCTATGATGGTTCTTCTCCTGGTGTGAGTAGAAAATGTTCTGTTTATGTATGAACATGACGTTTAACCGTGCTGTCTATTTCTTTAATTTTGGATTCCCAAGTTAAATAATTTGAATGTTGTTTGGAGATCCCACCTCCTGAAGCCCTACTGTCCGGCAAGCTTGGAGACCAAAGTTTAGGTCTAGAAGCGTAGCCTTGCGCCTAGAGGCTGTTTCGAGACCTGGGCCGCCCCATTTCCTTCTAGACCTCTCTTTTTTCTCCATGGCCGGGGAAGAAACTTTTTCATGGTAGAAGTTTTTGAAAAACATTCCGCTACAAGTATTTTTTTTTTAATTTTTAACTGTTAGTATTTTTTTTTTGTTGGTATATCACATGCATCATTTGTGTGGGATAAAGCTCTCAATATAATAATTTTGTGGACGCTCCATGCAGTATCAGTTGCCGTTTGTACTATATTGTCCTTGTTTGATTAGTGCAAATTTAGAGCCTAAATCTTCTGTGTATTTGGATAAAGGTGGTTTACACCACTAACTCATTTATAAATAGTGTAAAGTTCTCACATGTTACAGTAAAAAGAAAAAAATTGCTACAGCGTAAAGCTTTTACGTTCACACTATAGCATAAAGCTTTTACGCCACATGTTATAGTAAAAACAGTTTTAATCAACGGCTCTACTCATTACTCTTTGCTAAAAGTTGTTTGCGATGAAAGGCGGGACTTACTTACTCATGGCATGCCGCCATTGAAAATATTTAGCAACGACACCCCCACCAAAATACCAATTTCAAGCAACCAAAACTCAACGTTTTTTATTGACAACAAATCTAGTCGCTGCAAAGTTCGTCTCTAACCAGCCTAATCGTTTTAGTGAAAAACCGGAGAGAATCATAAGTCTCAATTTAGAAAGTCATCAAAATAAACAAGATGTAATCACCTTTTCCTTTATTTCTTTTCTTCTTGGAAAGTAGTTAACTTAAGCAGTGACAAAATCTGGAACTCAGATTGACTTTTCAATTGAACTTTACAACTATCTGAAATGAGGATATAGATCAAATCCTACGTCCTTCATGACCTATTTAGGTAGATATGCTTTGATTTCCTTCATAAATGAAAGTAACACATTTTCTCAGAGGGAATCATTTTTTCTTGAATCAGGTTATGAATACAAGTCCCATTTTTCTAAATAGGAATTCATGAAATCAATTCCAAACTTCATTATTTAATTATCATATGGGAGAAAAAATACTGGTCTGAAGATGACAATCAAGCCCTAGTCACAAGTTCGTTGTACTCTCCTCCTTTTGCTACTATTTACGTACTCTACAGGTACACTTCTTTCATAACTGGCATTTTTGTTTCGCATATGGATATAAGATGTTTCTTCGTACTGGGACCCACCGGGCCATTGTGGAGGCAGTTGAAAAGCAAAAAAAGTCCCATTGGAAGTCGAAAAAGAAATTAATTCTTTTATATATGAAAATGTGCTCAACCAAAAATCAACTTGTGTGCAACAAGTATGTAACAAGTATATATCCTTCAAGGGTGACTTTACGTCTTTGAAGGCGCACTTTGCACAGTTTTTTGGAGCCTTTTTTAATGTTACAACTTGACTCATTGATGGCAAAAAGTTGCGATCGAACAATAAGAATTGTTTGTGGATTTATTACATTTTGAAGGTAATGTGTATGAAATTTTGTTGGCAAACCCTTTAATGAGTGGGGACAAAAAATTCTTCAAGCAAAGTAATTTCTTACATTTTATATTAATGTAGATAGTCTTAATTTAAAATTTAAAAGTAAATCTTATAGTCCATATTAACTGCCATTGACAAAAATTTACGACATTTTCATTATCGACTAGTCATTCCTTATGATTTTATGCGTATTGTATTGCCATACATGGTAAAATGAGATCTCTGTTTGGAGTATTTTGAACAGATGCGATCCATAGTGCAAGACAAGATGCGAGATTGAACAGCTCGAAGGTTAGGCCTCCTGCGACTCTACAACAAGTATTTGTAAATGCTTCTACCAATGTGGTCTGCAAGTCGCGTAGCCGATGCCCAAATGGAAAACATGCAACGTGTGTAATATCCCCTTGCGGGCGTCATAGAGACCGTTGCTTTTACTATTAAATTTAATAATTATCGATAAGAAGTTTGAAACAATCAACAACATTTAAAGAAATATCTCAAAAAATACATCCATTTTTTTAATTACTACTTACTGAATTTGCTTCTCTAACCTTGGTTAGCCCGATGAAACACCTAAGGCGTTCGGCTAACTGAACACTTGTAGAAAACTTAGATTACAAAAACAAATATTTAACAAATACAAACTCACACATATAATGCAAGCACTCTTAACTTCAAATCAAACAAATAACTAAGACTAATTACAAAGAAATGAATTATATAGCATATTCCTTAATAAATAACCTAAGAAACTAAAAGTCTAAAACACAAATTATATTCAATAAAATATAAGTTCAAAAGAACATATCACAAATGCAATTGAATCTCAAACAAATAAAAATGTGAAACATAATATAATAATTTTTTTTAAGTTTAAATTCCTTTCATGACATAACTTTATTTCTAATCCAACACTCATTCTTTGCACACACACCCGTCCTTGTCCTCCATTCTAGTCAATCTGTATCTTATTCTTATCTGTAATATGATATAAACTAAGTAAGCAAAAGCTTAGTAAGTACATATTCCTATCTCACAACAAAAAACAGTTCATAAAAATCATTATATAACATTGTAATCATAATCATAGAAGTGCATGAGGCATAGGTGTATGTAGAACCTATCATTTCATTTAAACTTCTATATTAAAATATTTTTCATTTTCTCCTTAAGGGCCCAAACGTTGCACCATAAACATAAACATAGTTGTACAAGAGGAGTGAGATAGCTAATTCTAAACCGAACGTACAAGTCTATCTTGCGGGACAGTCCACCTAAGGGACAAATATAAACATAAGGTGTGCAATGCTTAATTAAGTGATATATATATATAAATATATCTTCGACATACCTCGTCATTGAAACATTTGTTAAACCTTCAGTTGTAACAAGAGCTCTTATGAGAAGATAGTACGTAAAAATAAACTTAAAAATTATTATGAAATATATTTTTAAAACTTTTTCGTAAACTTTTATCATGTTGTAGGTGAGAATGTACTTACTTGATTTGTTTGCTTACTAAATCTTAAATCGGATGACGTTGCCGTGGTTCTCGGTGTGCTCATTTTTTGTAGTGTTTATGTCAATAATTTATATAATACATGAAATTAATATTCATGCTTATAATATCATTTAATACTATATTACATCATCATACATCATTCTTGGCTAAACAAAGCATCTTTGAGTTACAAACATGCACTTAGAGTCAAGAAACATAAGGATAGAATACTTCACCTTTAATTACTTACAGAAATTAATCTCAACTTATAAGCATGAATAAAGTATAAAATTTCTTCCATAACGTAACTAACATATAAAAACATCACTTCAATATTCTTCTCTTGAAAATATTAATGAAGTATATTTTTCCAAATTTCAAAATGTTCAAGTAAATCTACCATTCACAAAAACTGACTGATCTTCAAGGATTTATAACCCTACATCTTTCAACTTTCATTCAATTAGAATATGACAATTTGCAACAATCAAGTTAACACATATATATAACTCTCAGATTTTTCTTTGGCTATAAAAATTTTATTTGTTAATTTGAATAAATAACACAATCAATATACAAAATCTGCCAGCAAAGCCTGGGTAATGAGTAGTCATAATAAAAAATTATGGATTAAATCATTTATGCTATAAGATAATTTATAAAAATTAATACATATAATAGACATATAAAGTCATAACATATCTAAAATTTAGCTTTAAATAAGTTTAGAGTAATTCAAAACACACGTTCGAATTCAAAGTTAATATTAATACTAGATATGCTAAATAGCAACCATGTTTTATTCAAATATTTTTATAAAATCAAATATGCATGATATTCTTTTAAAATTTTTATGTGATATGCATAACATATAAATAAACGTTAAAAAAATAATAAATCACGCAAAACACATTTAAAAATATAATTTATCATCTCACGAATTACATAGAGCATATCAGGCAAACATTTATAACCACTGAGTACCTGGTAATCAATGAATTTTATCTTAAATCATAATAAGAATATTAAGCTAAAAATTTACAATCATTTATTAACATATCAACAATGATTAATAATTTTTTACAAAATCAAAAGATGCCTTTTGTACTATAAAATGGACTCTACAAAATACAAATACAAATCTACTAGCAAATAAAATTTCGTGAGCAGTGTTTGATTGAAAGCTTATAATCTTAAAAATATTTCAAACAAAAATTTATCAAAAATGCCAGACATTCCTATTTGTAAGGGAGCATATGCTTAAGATGATGAGCTTCTTCAATGAAGCGGAAGTCAATGGCTCATAGATTGACAAACAGACTCAAGTTGGTATGGTTTTGGAATCCCTTCCTGATACATTCATCCTGTTCAAGAGTACTACATCATGAACAAGATAAACTTGAACCTCACTAGACTCATGACTGAGCTCTCAACTTTTGAGAGTATGATGAAGTCTAAGTTTGGAGACGTTCATGTGGTTGTTTCTAGTTATTCTAAGATCAAAAAGAAGAAGAAGAAGAAGAGCAACAAAGGCAAGGCTACCTTGGGGTAGAAGAATGAGATTGCCAAGAAGAAAGCAAACCTAGAAAACAAAGGAAAGTGTTTCCATTGCAAGAAAGAAGGTCACTAGAAGCAGAACTGTAAAGAGTTCCTTGCTACAGTGAAGAGCAAGGAAGGTATGGCGTTTTTCTTGGAAATGAGTTAGTGGAAAAATCTACTAATACCTAGATCGTATATTCTTGAGCCATTAATCATGTTTACACTTCTTTATAAGGGTTTCAAGAACCAAGGAAGCCGCATGAAGAGTTTACAACAATAGTAAGCATAGGGAAGTCAATTTCAGCTATTGTAGTGGGCGTTGTCTTACTCTATCTTAGGAGCATTAAAATTTAGTTACTATTATGTACCTGTTTTATGTGACGACCCTCCCTACGTGGCCATCACTTAATTTAAACATAATTGTAATTTCAACATACTTTAACATAAAGTATTGAAATTACAGAAATAAAATTTTTCCCCTTAAATAGATTCTTAACATATAACCTTTAAAAGAATAAAAATTCTTTTATCAAGACTTAATTCCATAAAGAAAATAATGACTATTTCCCAAAACTTAGTTTCGGAAACCTAACATAATAACATTAATTTCTTAAAAGTGGTAACAACGTAATTGTAATCATAATTTTCAAAACTTAATCCTTTACATATTTCACAACATCAATTTTCTTAGAACATAATCATGATAATTTTCTCGAAACATTTCCTTTGAATATAAGAACAATTATTTTAAAAACCACTTTCTTTAAAACATTTCTTTATGTAAATAAAACTATTTCAAAAGAATTTTAAATCAAATGATAGAATAAAATCATACTAAATGCTTTTTTTAAAACTTCCTTCAAATCATCATAATAATTTCTCAAAGCATAACCGTCTAAACTTTAATTAATAAATTCATAAATCATATTCATAAAGTTCTTTCTTTTAAAATGTTTTTTGTAAACGATTTTTTTTGTTAAACATTTCTAATACGTTTTTCATAAAACGTCCTTCATAAACCTTTCCTTGAAAACATAAAAATTGTTTTTCATAAATAGTTAACGTAAAACAAAAACATGCATAAATTTATAAATTAATAGTACGGAAATATTATATTGCATAGATGGTGTCCATACCCATTTCTACTATTCGTCTGCCGCTCACCACTGCCCATCAATGTTGCGGACAGGTTTTTTTTACCTACAACATGAACACACTTAAATAAGCTTCGCTCAATAAGTAGGAAATCAGTCTCACAAAACATAATTAAAAATCATTTTAATAAAAATATGCATGAACATTTTATGCTGTCATGTCAACTTGTTTTATGCTTAATTATGAACATCCTATAATCATTCATTCCTTACTTTAACTCTTATCTTTGTTCCATAACTTTCCTTATCTTATAACTTTAATGTTTGTACCAACGTCATTAATCATGAGATCATAAACATGATGCTTCCCTTGTGGAAGACTTGAGATGTTTCCTTTGTGGAAGACTTGAGATGTTTCCTTTGTGGAAGACTTAAGTCCATGAAACTCCGAGGTCATCTTTAACTTTACTTTGAGTACCTCACAATTAAGGAGGCTGGTATGCCACTTCTTATCACTTTCACTTGCATTATTGTGTGAATGCAGTATGACTTAACACTACATATTATCACAATTATGTAAATCATAAATCGTAAATTGTAAACATATTTAACTTGAGAGTGACTAAACAATATGATTTAAATATTGCATTCATCACACATTAATCATAACATCATCGTTGCATATCATATCATGACATAACATCACATAATAAATCATAACATAACACCCATTCTCACATAAAACAGCAATCACTGATCATGCATTTTCATAAGTTTTTATGAAAGAATTTAAAACAATTTATTTTAAAACGGTTCATACTATAGACAAGATTCCTACTTACTTGGACTCCGAGCTAAACGGGTTTAGTTATACCTTGTTGTATCTACAGTATGCGAAGCATCCTCTATAGTGCTCCTTGAGTGACCATGAATGGTTAGGAATGCTTCATGGAGATCATACATTACTGAAAATGTCATTATGGACTCCGTTACTACAGTTTGAATCGTCTCGATCCGCGTATAGTCGATACTAGATGATTTTTACTGGAGTGGAATTAGCTCGAGCGGAGGTCACCATTGCGTTCAAAGCATCGAAACGAGTCGAGAGGCGGTCTCGTATTGTTGATCGGAGGTCCGGATCACAAAATTCCAAAGTCACCGCTGACCGGCCGTTGACTGACTTTGACCGACGTTGACCAACTTTGACCAGACTCTGTTGGCAGTTGGGCTGGGGCCTACTCCCCCTAATTTGACCCTTCTGAGTCTAATGGCGGTGTCAATTTCACCTAATTCTGCCTTTAACATAGCAGGTCGGAGCTCGACATTGATGGCAAGAATGGAGACTCCGATCTTGATTCTCCGGCTATGGAAACCCAAAATTGGTTGAGGGCTTTTGCTACCCATCCTCCTCTAAGTGTTTCCCCTATGGTTAGGCTCCTCAACATCATATGGAATGATGGTTTCAACATCACCACGGTGGCGTGCGATAGTGGTTGGTGGGTTGAGCAATCCGGTGGTTGTTGAGGTGCAACCATGGGTGGGTTTTGTTCCTCTCATCACGGTGGTCGTGTAAGAACAAGAATCACGTCAATCGGACGACAGATGACAAAGATATCTTGTCAAAAAGTTTGGGTTTCTCTGCCATTTTGGACGGCGCGTGTGGCTTCCTCCGACAGCTTTTTGGGCGGCACGACACCTTGTTGGACTCAGCTGGTCGAGAGCTTTCTATTGGTGCGGGAGGTGTCAAAAATGGATGTTGAAATTTTGACTGAGATTTGATGAGAGAGAGAGAGAAAGTAGAGAGAGAAAGAGCTGATTTTTGTCCCTTTTTTTCTTTTTTTTTTTTCACTTTTATAAGCAATTTTATGGTCTACATAGTCTAATTATATGTCGCGTTGGATTGATCAAATTCGATCCATAACCATAACTGTACACTTAACTATATTCTTACTGAATTGATATCATACAGGAATTTCTACATAATCATGGTAAATTAGAAAATTTTACTTTTATCACATAATCTCAATTTAAATCTTTTAAATTAAGATTCTTATAATTGCCACCACTATGGCTCATACATGAAATTAATGAATCGTAAACTTTTAGTTTAGCACATTAAAAATAACTATTTTAATGTACTATCATAACATTTTAAGTATTTAACTAAGAAATTTTAAAAAAATCCTTAATTAATCACGTTTATTAATTCTTGGATTTTTCCTAGTCGTTACATTTTAAACAAGAATTTGTTTTAAGTTTTTGGTTTTATCAGAACAGTCATATTATATTTCTTTTAACGAAAAAGTTTCTATCTTAAGGATAATATTTTGATATGTTCTAATGCTACTTTTGGCAATTTAGAACTCCCTGTTCCTATTCACTGTATAATATTGAATCTATGCAACAAGATGAACTGAGTCCTAGAATATAAAAGTTGTAAGATGACTATGGTACCTTAGACTGAATCATGTTAACCTAAATGAGATAAAAAGATTAATTAAGGATAAACTTCTTAGGGAGTTTGGAGTTCAACCTATGTTGATCTACACTCTTGTCTAGAAGGTGAAATGACCAAGAGACTTTTCTCGATGAAAAGGTTAAAGGGCCAAAGATCTTTTTAAGCTAGTACGCTTGGATGTTTGAATGTACAGGCAGCTGGAGATGGATATGCGTACCTTATTAGAAATCTTTGAAAAGTTTAGAGATTTTCGAGCAAAAATTAGGTAAGCAAATCAAAACAGTTTGATTGGATCATTGTGGAGAAATCTTGGAAGTTAGCATTCAGGAGTCATCTATAAGACAATAGAATTTGTCATAACTCACTGCACTAGGGATGCTATAACAAGATGGTGTTGCAAAGAGAATAGACAAGATTTTACCCCACATGATGAGATCAATGTTGAGTGGTTCATCACTTCCAACATCCTTTAAAGGACATGTTCTACAAATGGCAAAATATTACTTTAGCTCTTTTTATATTTGCATCTAAGACACCACATAATTTAGGACTTGTTTTGAACCTAGTCTAAGCCACTTACATGTGCTGGGGTGTCTAGCTTTTATAGAGCAAAGGTAAATAAGTTAGAAGTGCGTACTAAAGTAACCAAGTGGAATGCATGGTGGTTTCTAAAGGACTACAAACCTCAAAGTTGAATCGTTCTAGAGGTTTTAGTGGGAAATGAGATCGTTCCATAAAGTCATGAAAATGATGCGATCATTCTTATAGTCAAGCTATAATGGATGTTGATTCTAAAACATGGCAAGATGTAATGAATCGTGAATTAAAATCTAAGTAGATCAATGAAGTTTGGGAACTTGTTGATGCATCTGAAGGGATTAAGCCCATTGGATGTAGCTTGGATTTGAGAGACCATTCACATGATACGACTAGAGGGGTTCATCGTGAGCATAATATAGAGTTTGCTAGTTGTGGAGATCTATTTATGCACTCAAGTAAACCTCTAGATCATGATACATTAAAGTTGATCATGCGATTAAGTTTTATGTTTTCATCAAGCAATAGATGAGTCATGCATCTACAAGAGAAATAAAGGACATGAGAGTGGTCTATCTAGTCCTTTATATTAATGACTTTCTAATTGTAGATGATGATGTAGAATCGTTAATAGTAATCAAGGAATGGTTGAGAAAACAATTACAGAGGGAAAACTTGGAAAAGCTGGCTATGTTCTAGTTATCTAATTCCTTAAAGACAAGAAGAACAAGCTGATAGCTTAATCTTAACCCTTGTACATAAATAAAATACTTGAGAAGTATTTTGTGAAGGATTCCAAAAGGTTTTCAACCCATGAGACATGGAATAACACTTTCTAAGGAGCATTCTCCTATAACTCCTAAGAAAGTTGAAAGCATGATAAGACATCCATATGTGACTAAAATTAGAAGTCTTATATTTGCTGTACTATGTACAAGACCAATTATATGTTATGCGATGGGAATTATTAGCCGATACCAATCTAATCTAGGAGACAATCACTGAGAGTCAATAATGCATATTCCATGACTGGTTGAGGGATTTTGAGATTATTCCTAGCCTTGAGCTAGCAATGATGCTATACTGTGATAGTGCAATGATTGCAAATGCGCAAGGACCAAGAAGCCATAAAAGAGTAAAAAGCACATAAAGAAATAGTACAGGGGGAGATGTAACAATCTGTAAGTTTGATTCATAGAAAAACCTTATTGGTCTGATTGCAAAAACTTTGTTAATGAAAAGTTTTGAGGATTAATTTGAAAGGTATAGGTATTCGAGAGATGTCACTCATGCTTTAACGTAAGTGGGAGATTGTTGAGATTGGTGCTTATAAAACATGTCGTTTTATCCTAATTGAACATTATGAGAAATAAAGTATTGCATTATTAATAAATAATTTTTCTTGTTATTATTCATCATATATATATATGTTGGTATATATGTGTACACAAATATCTTAAAGGTTCCAATACCTGTGAAAGTCCATAATTATGTATATAAAGTATTTATAATATAGAAGATATGATTATGTATACTTAGTATAAACAATCAGTAGATAAAGCCGAATACTTTATCTTGCTTAAGATTGTAATACTGTGTGTTACTAATTTGGTGTAACAATCTTATCTAGATTATAGTAATGGTGATTACTAGATAGAGACATCGGTGTGTTTGGAGTATATTAAACCTGGACTAAGATAAAAAGTTAATTTCATATGTAATTCTGTAACGAGAAATTAGAAATCTATTATTGATGATCATTTTATGGATCTTACCTTAACCCTAAGGTGATTAATCGACTCACATCTATTTACTATGTCTTTTGATTACCAATGAGTGAGATCTATAACATCCATGATCTATACTTTGATATATTAGAGACACACTAATATAGGTAGCCAGGAATATTGCTCATTGATATGGAATTCACAACTCCTACAAGATAGGATGTTAAGATAATATTCCCTCGAGTGTTAATTTGGAAACTTGGATGTAGAGATCTCGCTATTTGACATGGTATATCAAATATTACTCAAATCCTCCTTTATGGTTTGTTCATAAAAAGGTCATTTATTAGAGAATTAATGGAACCCATGGACAAAGATGTAATTAAAGAGGTTGTACAGAAAACTATAAACCTAACTATAATTATGAATATTATTGTAGAGGGTATTATCACATGGCAAATGATTATATCAATGGATGACCTTGTTGATGACATTATATGTTTAAGGTTCCAAATAATTCTATATATAATTTAAGAATGCAACCTCAGTTTTCGATAGGGGCACAAATGAGAGTTAATAATGATTATTAATTTAATTATGAGATAATTAAATTATAAATAATTATTAGAGAGCTTAAATTATATATGTCCATTAGGTCCCCTTACTAGCTCTATAACATTCTTTCAGATGGATCAATGAAAATTTTCTTGGATTAATTTTGTCAACAGGGGAAAAAGTAATTTCACACAACAATCCACTAGGACTGTGTGTGGTCCCATATACTGGAACTCTAGAGTCCAAGGTGGCGCCACATCCATGATTTAAGTTTCAAATAGATCCTATTTGTTATCTTGTAGTAGATAAAAATCTTTTTCAACAGTTGAAATAGATTCTGTAGATAATTATTTAAATTATGAGATAATTTAAATAATTAAAAAATCATGAAAAATATTTATTTTAAAAGTTAAAATAAATAATATCTCAGTTTGAACCTCCTTTTGTCGCGGGCCTTCACACGTGGAGGTGTGGACTTTGTGGCTTCTTCTTATTGGCTTGGGTGCTGCTTGGCAGGAGCTAAGTTGGCTGTATGATGTGTGATGGAGCTGATGGAGTCCACGATAGCTATTTCGACATTGGGAATGACTGCAACGGGCTATTTAAGTTCACCTTGTAGTGGCCCCAAATGGGTTACTACTAAATCGGGTAGCCCGAAGAACAGTCAAGTCCGAGCGTGAGACTTGTTGTGGTTCTAGACATGTTGGAGATGCTAACTTCACTAAAAGAGACCTTTGAGCGTGCACGTGGCTTGGGAGAGGAACGTAAATGTTTATGGAGGGACTTCCTATATACTTGATGATATGCCCATTTGTTAGAAATATAAAACCATTGATGAAATGATTGAGTGTGTTGGTCCTATGGGAGTAGTCCCATACGTTGACGGTTGCGACAGGTGGGGTAGTTAAGGCTAGAGAGAGGTTTTAAAGAAAGAAAGAGATATAGCCATTCATAGTGGCTTTGATCCTTCTTATGCATCGGGGTTATTTGGGACATGGAATGGGTTGATCTTGAAGGGATTTGATGATGCTTTTAGTTTCTAATGAGATTGGGTAAGTAATTTGGGTGTTCTTGGAATTTGCCAGAAACTATGGAGTTTAAAGTTTTCCAGCGAGTTGAGGTGGTGGATTTGGTTTGTGGTAATGCTTTTTCTAGATGGTATTGAGGTCAAAGATAAGGCTAGTGAGTGTTTTGGGGTGATTTGATGGTGGTTCGTGGTGTTTTGAGCTTAGGCAACATGGTGGCTATGGTGGTTATGGAGGTTATAAGGTGGAGAAAATGATGAAGAAGATGATGGTTATGGTGGTGACGAATACTTGATGCTTTCTCTCTCTTTTGGCTTGAGTGACAATGGGTTCATTAGCCCCTTTTCAAGGGTATTAGAGTAGGTATTTATAGAGAAAAATAAAGTTCTAGTTTGGTTGGGCTTCTTCTATTTTCAGCACCTAGTTGGTGGTGATTCTGGGTTTGGTTCCGCAGGAGCAACCATATGTGGCAACACCCTTTAGTGGGATATTTTCCCTCCAAATTCGAACTTGGTCTTTTAGTACAGGTCTGAGTGTGTCTGAAGCATTAATGGCTAATTAACCTAGGAGTGCTATTCTAAGTGGCCAGCTACTGAGGCATCTTTGTAGTAGAATTCTTGCTTTGCCATTTTGAGCAAAGTTCAAACCTAGGAATTGGGTTCCCTCTAACCTGCCCTTGATTGAGGGGAATTTGTCTCTGGTCGCAGCAGTCACATATCCTTGCAGCAGAGCTTCCTATGGGTGAGCTGGTAAGGTTGGTATGGCAGGTAAGCTGACGAGATAGATGAGCTGGCGCGACATGTGTACATGTCAAATGGGCCAAAAATGGGCTTTTTCCTGATTTAGGGTTAAGGGTTCTAAATGGGGTTTTTGGGCCATTTTTACTCTAATTTTCCTCTATATCTATTTTATTCTACTCCCAATTAGACTTAAAACTTTCTAAGTGAATTAAAAGTCTAACTGGACAAAATAAAATGGGTCTATTCATATTCTTTGGCCTTTCAAACCATGGCTTACTTAGAGGACCCCATCTTGTGGCTTGGGTCTACATACGTTGCCTTAGATTATGCTATGTGACATAGGTTGGGCTTAGGCCTTGCAAAAAAACAGGTGTCAACATTGGCCTCTTGGTTGTGCGGGCTGTGTAGCACAGGGAGATAGTCTGGACAATCAATTCTTAAACTCCCAGGGTAACTTTTGTTGTAGTCATTATGAGGCTATACCTACAATCATAATTGTTAGTAAAACATCTTACCTTTGGATGGATTTCCTTGGGGTAACTAGCCATTTGAAACAATGAAACTTGCTCTTTGGCCATCCTGCCAGGTAAGGCTCTTTAACGGGTGAAAAAGGTCTTTTGCTGGAAGTGAAATCCTGCATCCAGAGCAACGTATTACATCCAGAGTAGCATCTCATGTCTAGAGCGACGCTTTACGTCAGGAATGGCGTCTTCATCTGGAGCAAAGGCGAAGCACCTGCAGAAACTTAATCGAATGACGTCCGTTGCCGTGTCAGGAGACGTCCCATCAAGTTGACTTGTGTCAGTTGTAGCAGTCCACATGTCACGCACCCCTTTGGATTAGACATACCCCGTCACATCTGCGCTTGTTGTGAGGTGTTGTTTTTGCTTAGGAAACCCAAAGTCTGCGTCCCTTATTACGTCAAGCATGTCACTTCCCTCATCTCCCTCTTCTTTAATACTTAAAACATAAAAAATAACTTCCTCCATTGTCCACCTCACTAAGCAGCCTTCAAACACTTCCCTACAGGGAGAAAAACCCGAGAGAGAGAAAGAAAGAGAGAAAGCCATAATCAGTGCCTCTAACCATCATGTGAAAATCTTGCCACCTTGCTTCGTTCACGGCCGTCTTCCATTGCTGTTGTCGCTGTTTTTGCTGCCACCATCGTCGGCGTTGTCTTTACCCTTTTTTGCTTCGTTTTCCTCTCCTCACTCTCCCTTTCCTGCTTAGCCCCTGTCGTGCGACCAAGGCCTCAGTCGCCGACCAAACCTATCGCCTCTTCGACCACTGTCATCTTTGGAGCGCGCTGTCATCGTCATCGGTTTTCTGGTAAGTCCCTCCATCCTCTTTCCTTTTTTGATTTTCTCATCTTCTATTTTTTTTCTTTTTTTGAATAGTAGTGGATTTCTATGCCACTTCTTTTATTTAAAAATGTGCCTTGTTGGTGATTCTTTCCCTTCTTTAAAGTGTCGAGTGCTTTGAATTTTGGACACACGCTTCCCCTTGCTATGGCAACAGCGATGGTTACCAAACCCTGTGTGGTTGTTGTTGTTGCCGTTTCACTGTTGCTTTGTTTAAAATATCCGTCATTTCTCAAAACTGGCGATGTGCTTGTGAAGGCTCTTTCTTGTCATTTTCGTTCCCTAGCACGCATTCTTGTTGATGATGCCTAAAACTTATGATTACCTTGACTCAATTTTCATTTTTGTGCTTTGTTTGTGAATTCTTTCTTTGTGTGAAGTTGTGGTTCCTTCCTTTACCGGTGAGCAACACCCGTGGTATTGATTGGTTGTGATTTAAATTTTGTTCCGGTTTCCATTGTGGTCTCATGATCCTCACCTGCTGTCATCACTTCGCTTGCTGTCGTTTCACTTCCTTTTTTTTCCCTAAATTCCTTGGTTTCTTATGATCTTCCTTCCATTACGACTCATGTCATTAGCTTCTTTGCTCCATACTGCGGATGATTGCATTGGACACGGTCTTGCTAGTCCCTCGTGCTCTACCGAGACTATGCATGCGTTATTTTGTTGGAATTACAGTGTTGACTTTTGATGCTATCGTCAACTTACTTGCATATGCTTTCTTTCCACCCCCTCTTTTTTTTTTTGCTTGTGGGGCTAGCATTCTTGTTCCTCTTTCTTTGCATCCTTCTCTTCCCATGGTATAATGCTTGTTTCTCTCATTTTCCCATGACAAGTGCACTTTTGGCAAATTCCTGTACCCCTCATCATGAGTACTCCTACATCTATTCAAGCACTAGAATCTAGGGCCGAGGACACGGTCTTCACCATTAAGGATCACTTCTTTGAGTGGCGTAGGACCTAGATTTACCAACCGTGACTAGGGGCAAACATGCATCTGAGCCCCCATTCACTTGTAGGATTTCTGTGTTCCGTACTCTAATTTTGATTTGAGAGAGAAGATCTCAAATGCACTCCTATTTACTTCTCGGCCCCTGCCAACACTTCAGCTGGTTGGCTGACTAGATGAGGATATGATATAGATGAAAGGCATCCAAAACCGCCTAGAAAGGTTCGATATTCTCCCATTTTTGATCGTGTCTGCCTGCTTCTACATCTACATTTTTAAAGACACTGTTAGTTTGAATCACATGGTCTGATGGTGGAGCCCGAAAAGCCATACCTTTATGGCAGCGCTATGGGAGATTGTCCCAACATTAATAGACGACGCAAGAATCTTTCAGTTGCCCATTCATGCTGATTTTGAGCTTCCTCCTCTAGTGGTAAAAAGTTTCGATGATGCCCTGAAGGAAGCCATCTTGACAGAAGCCCTTCCTGCCTGTCGTAAGGATTTTGATAGCTCCCGTACTAGCCCCGCCCGTTGGATCAAGTATTTCCATGGTACACTGCCGACAAAGAGTTCCATCCTAGCGTGGGTACCGAGAATGGCTGTTAAATGGAGTCCATGATCGCCCTACTCTTGAGTATGTATTTGTTCCCCGGTCTACTAAGAGACACCATCGTGAAGCGCCATTTCCCTCTAGCCATAGAGATTGCAAAAGGAAAGAGGCTCTCCTTGGCGGCTTGTTCCTGGGGGAGTTCTACAGCCAAATGAATGTTTTCGCGGGAGACGAATTCCGTGGCGCTACTGCCTCGAATCATATCTTTCCATCAGCTTGTTGCAAGTGTTCTTGTGGGAATACTTCCTTGATTATGCCCCATAGCCCCATTCTTTGTCAACAGTATAGAAGGGCTTGTAGAGTTCGACCTCCCAAACATACCCATTCCTTTATGTTGTCGTTGGTTCACCCAGAAGCTCGTGCTGGGTCAGTCCATTCTGGACTTCCTTGACAAGCTTGTAAGCTACCAACTTACCCCTTAATCCAATTTAGAGGACTTTGCTCCATAATTGCTCTTCCGTAGACTAAGTAATGATGTAACGCCCTTAGGTGGGGTTAACAGTTTGTATTAAATGAAATGAAGATTAAAAATAAAAATAAATCATCAAAGTAATTTGCCCGGGACTTAAACAAAAACTCTTAAAATAAAATAAAAACATAAACAAATAAATAAACCACAGTTTAATGTAGTACCTTAAATTTTAATAATATAAAACTGTCATCATCATCATTTCAACCCTCAACCCTCAATTTAGCTTAATACAGTCACAGAAAGTAACAACCGATACTTACATTATCATGAAGAACATTCTTTACAATTGAAGCAATCCTAATGTAATATAGCTACATAGTTTCCTCAACTATTTTTCTTGTAACCACCTCACACTTAGTGAGTCCTAAAAAGATGAAAATAAAAAGGGAATGAGCGACAACATGCTCAGTAGGAAAAACCATTACTCACTTTTAGGTTTTTATCCTTACTACATTAAAATATACATAGTTAGTTAGTTCTCATCATTATTCATCAATGTTGTCATGTTCAATTCCAGTGGATATCTTATGATCATTCTTATTAGGTTTCATCCATATATATATATATATATATTCATATTAATTTAGGATTCAATTATGTTCATCTGTACCCACTATGCAGTAGAATTTCATATCACTCAACTCAACGAAACCCAAATGGACGCTTTTGATTACCCTCTAAATATTCCAAGGGTGTTCTGGTGAGGGGACATCAAGCCCCGAGTCCTCACAAAGTCGATTCTTTTACAGTGTATTCTGGGACTTTCAACCCAAGGAAGCTCATCACTTTCTCCCTATTTTACCTTTTATGGTATTCGTGCCCAAAAATGTAACCGCCGTCCTCTTTACGTCTCATCATTTCTCTATATTTATCTGTTATTTATAGAGTTAGTCTTCCTAACCATGCTTTTCAATTTATAACATATGTCACATCATTATGTTCCTCGCTGTACAATACAGGGCGAGTTCCACATTATCCTGTTATAGATATAATCATATACCTTCAAAATAGTATATACATATCTTGCAACAAAAAACAACAAATTTTAATTTGTTAAAATCTCACAAAAGATGAGTAATAGAATTATTACCTCTTAGTGAATACCATGCTAATATCTTTCAGATCACGATATCAAACTCACCATGTAAGCTCCAAGTACTTTGTTATCATACGACGCATAAAATTACCACACTTTAACTCAATTCCTAATCCATAGTCACATCGATTACCATCTATTCTACTATTCTTTTTAGTGTGCCATAATCATTTATATGAAATCTTTGAAACATTTTGTAATACAAAACGATAAAAAAATATGAATTTGAACTGTCCGATCAGCCTGTCGGTTAACTCGACTTGTCGATTGGCAAAGTCCAGCCTACTAATTGAAGCAAAATCTAAAAAACTCCAGTATTTTGTTTTTAAAGATTTTGAACTTCAAAGCTCAATCCAACTTATTTTAACAAATCCTAGAATATGAAAAATACATAAAAACCATAGATTATCATCTCAATAAAACATGTAAATCTCTTTCCCTAAACATTTTTGCATAAAAACATGTTTAAAATTCTCAAACATTGATTTTTATAGCACTTTACAAAAACATGATCTAAATAGGAAATTGTTCAAACTCAAAACAAACACAATTCAATTTGCATACACACAAAAGCACAAGCCTTGATCACGAAATGGAGAACAATTATATAATCTAAACATAGTAATTTAGAATAAAGGGAAGGTAAAGAAGAATTTAGGTTTTTGGTTAGAAACTCTACCGTGTTTCCTTGAGAAATTATTATTAGGTTTGACATTTTGCTAGAAAAAAGATATCCTGAGTTGAGATGAAACTTTTTGATCAAATTGAAAAAGTGAAGGAAACAGACGAAATAGAAAGGGGGAGAGAAAGGGTAAGTAGTATGAAATATGAAGAAAAACGAATTGTCTGATATGTTTTAGGAGTCGGTGGCTTTGGACATGTGAGTGAATAGTTTTATTAGGAGACTCAAAAAAAGAAAGAAAATAAAAGGAATAAGGCCTTTATAGGGAACCAAAGCATGTGACTTGTTTGATAAGTCTTATCTTTTATTTAT
>CAMOHE010039228.1:0-20237 GCA_946598075.1 Artocarpus hirsutus
GGATATATAATTTTATAAATTTTGTGAATGTTTGTTTACTGTATTTTATAAAGTTTTTCTTCCGCATTTGAAGTTTTAAAACTTGTTTTAAAAAGAATTTTTTTTTTAAGTTCGGCCTACCGACCATACTGGTCGGACTGCCGAAATTTTTCCAATCGGCCTGCCGGTTGCCAAGCATCGGCCTGCCGATCTTGAGGATTTTGAAAACCCCATTTTGTAAGGCCTCGGACGGCCTGCCGATGGGTGATCTTCGGCCTGCCGGTTAAGTTCGGCCTGTCGAAGTTGAAAGTTCGGCCTACCGGCCGAGACATGTTCAAAGAATTTTGTCTTTTGTTTTTTTTAAAGGCCATTTAATTTTAAATAATATTAGCAAACTATTTATACAATGTCTATGGGAAAAGCAAATTGTTTTAATTAAGAAAGATCATAATTTCTTATAAATTGTATTTGTATATCTTTTGTATTTTTGTATAAAAAAAAAATGTATGCAAAGATCCTGGGAATGCTTTTCCAAACTATGATTTCAAATGTAGGTTATTAATTACAATAGTTTGCTACAAATAATGTTTTAACGAATGAATGTAACGATATCTGTGACGTCCGGAAGGGGGGCATTACAGTTTTAAACCTAGATAAAGACTTTAACCTTATAGTGTGATTTTGTGAACTTAATGACACACTAAGACACTATGAGATAGCTTAGTAGTGTAGAATACCTAAGCTAGATATTGATGAACTTAGTCTCTATTTAAGGTGGTTTATGGTTCTGTAGAGCTAACGTATAACGGGTCAAGACTACAATGTTGAGCACCGGTGTAGGATTTCAAGGTAGGACTCTTACCCCTTCTTTGGTAACCATGTTTTGAATGATTTGGGCCTAAAAATGAATTCTTTCAAAATATTTTTCAATGAATGATTGAAAAAGGTTTTCATCAATTGTTTTCATAAACTGTTGAATGAGGTGATATTCATAATGCAACACATAATGAATGTAAATTAATACACTTGGTAAAATGAGATTTGGATAATTATATAAATGCACAAATGGGCATAATGCCATATTCAGAGATCAGGTCGTGTAAAGTGCGACCTTGGGGGTAGGTCCTAAAACCCAATTGGGCCACTACGGTGGTGACATTTATTGTTTGCCCAAGAAAAGATAATAAGATCCTTTCTAGATGAACAATGAACTGTTTTTTTGTAAGAATGATTTAATTGTATTTATTTACTTAATTCATTTTTCAAAATATTTTCCTGAATGATAAATTTTATATTCAAATTAGATGTTTTTAAAACTTAGTCTTACTGAGCATTTCACTTATATTTTATTTGTTTTTAAACCTTTTTCCTCTAGATGAAATTCAGCTTAGGACCAACTAGGAGTCCACCGATCGGACTCATGAGCAGTAGAAGATCTCGTGTAGGTTATTTGCATAGTATATTAGAGACATGTAATATTTTAATTTTCCCCTTTCTTACATTGGACTGTGGTTGTAATTTTAATTATTGTCGATACTATGTGTGTGCACTAATGTGGGTCCGGTGAGGCCCAACTCGTACTTATTTGTTTTATCATTTTATTTTGTTTTGTCTTCTTTTACTATAATGATAAATGCTTTAAAAAGTTTTAAATTTATCACATTTTCATAATTAACTGAATTCTTTAATTAGTGATTTTTAACTAAAACTTGATTTTATTAACTTAATTAATTCACTACGTCACCCCCGGATTTTGGGGTGAGACAGAATAGTATTAGAGCCTTAGGTTTACAAGCCTTGAGAATTATGCACACATAGATACAACAATGAAAAATCATTGATAGTCCAATTTTGTTTTCAGAACTGAGAAATGGCACCTAGACATCCTGCAGCTGTTGTTGATGATAAACCTGCAGAAGATGAGGGCATGATGGGGGTAATGTTCGCAGCTTTTCAGCAGATGGTAGCGAGGGCTAAATCTAAGGATTTTGAGGTAAGTCACTGGCACGAATACTTTAAAGAGTTTCGGCGTGCATCTGTTCCAACTTTCGACAGAAATTGAAAATCGCAAATGGCAAAATATTGGCTTGATTCTGTGGTGAAACATCTACACACTTTTGGGCTTCTAGTAGAGTATCGCGTTGAGTTCACAGCTTATAAACTTGAATGTAGTGCTAATACTTGGTGGAAACAAGCCAAGCATCTAGAAACCATTCGAAACATTGATTAGGACAGATTTATGGAGCTGTTCTGCGAGTGTTACTTTTGGCAAGGGTATTGAGATTAGAAGGCTGTTGAATTTTACAGATTGGAGCAAGATGACATGTTGGTTAGGGAATACAAAGCACAGTTTAACAAGTTGACTAGATTCACTCCATTCGTTGTGACATCTGAGCATGAAAAGTGGATTAAGTTCCAAGAGGGACTTAAAGGACCCATTCGACAGCAGTTGGTTGCTCTGTGACTCTAAAATTTTGATGAGTTAGTATCGTTAGCTATATCTGTGGAAAGTGATTATGCTTTCTACTGCGAGAATTGAGCAAAGACATCCAAAGGACCTCAAAGGAGCAACAGGAGAGGTAATAACTGCCACGCATAGGGAAAGGACCAGCACAAAAATGTAAACAGTGGGAGTAGCAGCTCATCTAGTAGCGGACACAGCAATCTTTACAACTTCCATTTTCATTATTGCCAGCAACCGGGACACATCAAGATAAACTGCCCAATCAGGAATGCTTGATAAGGAATTCAGACTAAAGAATATGCAAGTCATCAGCCTTAACCTTAGACTTTACCTCCACCTCAGCAACTTCCTCAGCTACAGTTCCATCAGTTCACCCTTTAGTAGATGCAATACCTGACGCAAGGATATCAATCGTAGAATTTTCAAAGGAATGTCCTATAGTATCGAGCACCCAATACGGCTATTGTGTAGTCTCCTTCATCACAACAATATTGGCTAACCAACCTAGGACCTAGCAACATTGGTAGAGGAAAATGGAAAGCTCCAACCCAAGTTCACACTATGACTTCAAGGAGTTCTGATGCTTAGACCAGTAACGTGATTGTCGACGGTACAGTTTTGGTTTCTTGATCTCTAGTACATGTTCTATTTGATACTGATGCCACTCATTCTCTCATTTCAAGTTCATTTGTACATGCCTTGGGATTAGAGGAATTTGATAAGTCTTTAATTATTACCTCACCCTTGGGGCGAGTGAATGTGAACTATATCTATAAGTCTTATAAGATAATGATTGAGGGTGAGACTCTAAAGAGTGATTTGATTGTAATCCCTATGAGTTCATATGATGTAATCTTAAGAATGGATTGGTTGTCTTGGTATAATGCCTTAATAGGCTGTCACCTTTGAAAAGTGACCTTAGTGACCGATAAGGTGACAATAATCATTTACCAGGATGGTAATGATCAAGTGATGAGTGAGCGACTCATGAAGGCATGTCTTGGAGGACGAAGAGACTTGGCATGTTATGCACTACTTTTGGACCTAGAGGAGGAATCGAGCACAGTAGGAAGGAATACAGCGATACTGGTGGTTGATGAGTTTGATGATGTATTCTCCAATGAGCTACCCAGATTACCACTGCACTGAGAGATTAAATTTAGCATCGAGTTACTTCTAGGAACAGCTCCAATTTTCATAGCACCGTATCGTATGGTGCCGACAGAAATAAAGGAATTAAGAAAGTAGCTTCAGAAGCTTACATATAAAGGGTATATTTGAAATAGTACATTACCATGGGGTGCGCCAGTCTTATTTGCCAAGAAGCATGATGGTACGCTTCGAATATGTATTGATTATCGGTAGCTAAATCAGGTCATGGTGAAGCATAAGTATCCACTACCTAAGATCGATAAGTTATTTGATCAGCTAGGAAGTTCTTGATATTTCTCGAAGGTAGATTTATGATTTAGATATCATCAGCTTGGGATTAAGGAAGAGGATATTCTCAAGACAGTTTTTAGAACCTGGTCTGGACATTTTGAGTTCTTGATGATGCCATTTGTATTGATGAATGCCCAAGTAGCTTTCATGGACTTAATGAACAAGATTTTTAGGCCTTATTTAGATCAGTTTGTGATCGTGTTCATTGATGACATACTAATCTATTCTAAGACCTGGAAAGAGCATGAAGAACATTTGAAAATCATGCTTCATACTCTGTGAGAGCACCAACTGCATGTTAAGACGGAAAAGTGTGAATTCTGACTAACTGAGGTTAAGTTCTTTAGTCATGTCAACTCGGAACAGGATATTTCAGTGGATTTATCCAAGGTAGAGGCAATAGTGTAGTGGGAACGACCAGAGAATGTGGTAGAGATCTGTAATTTCTTGGAACTCGTAAGATACTATAGGAAATTTGTGTAGGATTTCTTAAAGATAGCATCTCCATTGACATGATTGATCAAGAAGAACGTTTGGTTCGAATAGGATGAAGAATGCAAGTATGCTTTCCAAGAGTTAAAGAATCAGTTGACCACCGCTTTAGTATTGATTATCTTGAGTAGTGACGGGTCGTACGAAGTTTACATAGATGCACTCAGCAAGAAGTCTTCTGAGATTCTAGCATGTTTGGCACTTGAGGTTGGAGAAGAGACGCTGCAGTGAATGAATATGGGCTATAGTACTATGAAGAGTTCGATCAGGTTTCGGTATACACATGGAATTTGCCTTAGCGCTCGTTCAGATGATAAAACAAAATCAATGGCGGGATCGACATCTTCAGGGAATATGGACATAGATTCAAAATGGAGACTAGTTTGACGAATGGAGGATACATGCAGATGAGTCATTGTACTTAAAGGAACGTATGGCAGTGCTTGCGATAGAGGAAGTGACGAAGACCGTAATGGACGAAACTCACAAGTCTCAATTTGCCATTCATCTAGGAAGCACAAAGATGTATCGCAATTTAAAGAGGCAATATTGGTGGAGAGGTATGAAGAAGGATGTCCGGGAGTACGTTGTCAAGTGTGCCACTTGTCTCCAGGTGAATGCTAAGCTTCAGAGGCTCGCGAGACAGCTTCAGCTGCTTCCCATTCTAGGGTGGAAATGGGAACATGTCACAATGGATTCTCTCACTGGATTGTTAAAGACGAAGCAAAGGCACGATACAATTTGGGTCGTCGTCAACAGGTTGACGAAATTAGTGTATTTCATTCTCTTCAGATCGTTTTTGGAAAACTATATATGGAGAATATAGTGAGGTTGTATGGAATTCCATCATCGATTACTTCTGATAAAGACACCTGATTTAACGCCAAATATTGGAGGAGTTTCCAAGAAGCCTTGGGAATGGATTTGAATTTTAGCATGGCTTTTCATCCTCAAACCGATGGACAATCAAAGTGAGTTATCCGAGAACTGAAAGATATGTTACGTGCTTACATATTAGATTTTGGCAGGAATTGGAAGAAGTACTTGCATCTCACGAAATTCACATACAACAATAGCTATCAAGCGAGTATCAAAATGGCACTGTTTGAAGCGCTTTATGGACGACTGTTGGTAACGCCCCAAAATGTTTCTTCTTAAACGATAGACATTTATAATATAGAAAGATTGTCCTATCCATAAAGAGGTGAATATTTGTAACTCGAGATATTGATAAAAATAAATGTTCAAAGAGGCAAGAAGTTTTTGAAAACAAAGTTTAAAATAAAATAAATATTTTTATGATTTTTTTAATTTTAAAATTAAAAACATAAAATTAAAGCGGTGAAGCTTTGAGAATCTCTTGTATGTTTCACAACTAATATGAAATTTTAACTCTATTTAATAATTATCTAAAGCATTTGATTTATTATATCATTTATCATTAGTTACAAGCACTTTTACTATTTTTATAAGTCAAGCAAGAGCGACAATATAACAAGGCATAATGCAATAAGGGTCTTCCTATAAAAATAGTAAAGTAATCATCTCTCAAATTACTAAGCATTTATTAGTGTCAGTCTATGTCTATAATGCAGTAGAAACTCAACTTAATAAACAAACATGACTTCAATATTATTAATATTAGTTATACAACACAATTAAATTACATAAAGAAAGCACGACTAAATTTATGCAAGAATTGAGCAGCATTATAATATTAATAATTATTAAAAACATAAAGATATAATTTGTTCCACAAAATTTAAGCGTTATAAAGTTGATATAGAGATAAAATCCATACCAAAATACTATGCATACAAGATTAGCTCTCTGCCTCACCAAACCCTCTACACTAATTTAGACGTTATTTTATGATTTTTATTTAAAGAGATACTGTTGAGCAGGAGGCCAACGGTAGAAAACTACTAAAAGAATAAGGATGGAAGAAAAGGGCCAAATGGCCCGAAGGCGTGAAGAACCTGGGGAGAGGCCCCTGGTACTTATAGTGACGAAAAGTTTACTGTTTATTAATTTTTTATAATAATTACTATTGAAATGTTGACAAAATTTAGATCATAATGATTCAATTTTTAGTCTCTTTTTCTTCGCGCTTGCCCTTCTTGACTCTCTGAGAATCTAGTTGTGATTCTCTGCATCTTGGCAACTGGAAGCACGGCACTGGTTCATTCTACGCCTTTAAAGATGTGATCTGACAGTCTAGACGCATGCGTGAGAATGGGCTTGAGCGGGGACTACTGGGACCGGGTAGGCCTCAAATGCTTTCCGTTGGATTAGTCTCGATCAACAGATTGAACAGCCAAGAAGAAGAGATCACGTGGATTCAGTCGCATGGGAGCAAACAAGCCTCTAAATACGTGAGGCCCACCTATCAACGCTGACGTGCGATACACGGCTAACGCATAGCTTGTGCAAGGCTAATGGCTATAGAGATCTAACGGCCGAGATGACTTTGGCAAAGCATCCAAGGGATGAGATTTCATCACGTGTCACGTTCGGTTTTAAATTTGAATTTTTAATATTTTTGATGCATTTGATATCTAATTTTATCCTTTTTTTGGGCCGTTTTGTTTCGTTTTTCCTCTAGATTTCAAATCTAAAATTTACAAACACACTAAAATTAATTATATTTTCAAGCAAAATATTTACAATAATTAAAAATATTTATTTTACAATTAAATACCCAAAAATTACTAAAAATAAATAAAATTTCTAAAATTGACAAACCTTAACAGATATGCTATTTAAGACTCATAATTATTTTTAGAAATTACTAGAAACATAATAAAATATATTTATAAACTCAAACTTATTTGCAAATATTTTAAGACTCAAAATAAAATCACACAGCATTATTTTTACTGTTTTAACTATTTACAAACTAAACACTTATTTAACTCACCAAAATGATTCTAAAAATTACCAAAAATATTATTAAACATAAAAACACATTAAAAACACATTTTAAAACATATTTTCACAATAAGACATAATAATACTTATTAATATAAAAATACTATTAATTAGAGGATTTAATGAGAAATAAAAGTATAAATAAATGATTTAAGCCTTAGAAAATGTACACTTTTATAGTCTCATCAACCATGTCGATCGCCAATGTAATGGGCAGAGCCAGAGGACAAGATCATTCTTAGACTCTATGAGATCTGTGAGAGTAACGAGAAAGTTGTCGTAATTCGTGATTGGTTAAGCTGCTTAGAGTTAACAGAAAAGTTATGCTGATAGGAGACACTGACCTTTGGAATTCAGAGTAGGAGATTTTATTCTCTTGAAAGTTTCACCCAGTAAAGGCATTTTGCGTTTCAGTGTAAGTAGGAAACTTGCACCAAGGTACGTCGAATTGTTTGAGATTACTCAATGTATTGGTGTGGTCGCTTATCGACTTAATTTTCCTCCTAAACACTCTCACTGTCATGATGTGTTTCATGTGTCGATGTTTCAACAATATTCGCCCGAGTTGAGCAAGATTGTCTCATTCCATGATGTGCAGATTTAGGAGGATATGACCTACGAGAAAGTGATGGTCCAAATTATTGATCGAAAGGTAATGAGTTTGTGGCATCGTGATATATCATTAGTGAAAGTAGTATGGCAACATCATAAAGTTAATGAAGCGACTTGGGAGTTAGAATCGAATGTGTAAGAGTTGTATCCATATTTATTTTGTTTCTAAGTTAGGTCTCAATTTCGAGGACGAAATTTCTTTTTAGGGGTGGAAAGCTATAACACCCAGGTATTTAATTAAAAGTACTTAGTGTAAATGGTGTATTAGTGTGCCTAAATATGATTTGAACTTAATTTAATTATCTTGTGATATTTTCAAATTAATTTTTGCTTTTAATTATTTTTATTTGTTATTTTGAATTTTGAAATAAAATAATTTGTCAAATACCTAACAAGTCCTATTTTGGAAAACCATGTGCGGGACATAGTTTTCCCTCTGCAAAGCCACTTCTCTCCTTCTATTTAACTCTCACTCTCCCCCTCCTCCTTCCCTTACTTTTTCTGAAACCTCTCTCTCTCCCCCACGTTCTGCCTTTCTCTTTATTTCTTTCCTTCTCTTAATTTTTTATTCAAAATAAAGCTTAAGCTTTAATTCTCAGCGAATTTGATGCTTGGGAATGTGTTTAAACAATCATAAACTCAAATTAAAGCTCAAAATCTGAGGTTAGTTGTTTATTTTTCAAAATTTTGACTTTTTCCCCAAATCTGTCAATCCTCTTTGTATGTTGAAATTTAAGTTTCTTCTAGCTTAAAAATCCTTCTATCTAAGTGGTAGAGCCCAAATCATCTAGATTCTAGGCTTGACTTAATGAAAAACAAAATAAATCAAGTTTTTCTCTTTTCTCCATTTTTGGATTTCTTTAAAAATTTCTATGTTAACCTTGTTTAAAAGTGTTTAAATGTGTTCTAGCATGTTTTTCTATCATTTATGAATGTTTTATATGCCGTGGGAATTGAAAAACAGGTTAGAAATGAGATTTCGAGCTCGAGGAGGCCGAGACTTGAAATCTAAAAATTTTTAAAATTTTTCCAATTCGGTAGGTCGATCTTAGGCATTGGTAGGCTGGACTCATGAGTTCGGCATGTTGGACTCATATCATTGGCAGGCCAAACCTGAGGATAGTTCGATAGGCTAGTCCTGTACGACCGGTAGGCTGAACTGTGAAGTTTGGCAGACCGGACCAAGAAGTTCAAAAGGCCGATCGGACTTTATGAAAGATAACAGTTTTTCACCCATTTTGACTGTTTTAAACCTAGATAAAGACTTTAACCTTATAGTGTGATTTTGTAAATTTAATGGCACATTAAGACACTATGAGATAACTTAGTAGTGTACAATATGCTAAGCTAGATATTGATGAACTTAGTCTTTATTTAAGGTGATTTGTGATTCCTTAAAGCTAACGTATAGCAGGTTAGGACTGCGGTGTTGAGCATCGGTGCATGATATCAAGGTAGGACTCTTACCCCTTCTTTGGTAACCATGTTTTGAATGATTTTGGTCTAAAAATGAATTTTTCTAAAATGTTTTTCAATGAATGATTGAAAAAGGTTTGCATCAGTTGTTTTCAAAAACTATTTAATGAGGTGATATTCGTAATAAACAATATAAAGAATGTAAATGAATACACTTGGTAAAATGAGATTTGGATAATTATAGAAATGCACAAATGGACATGATGCTATACTCAGAGATCGGGTCGTGTAGAGTGCGACCTAGGGGGCAGGTCCCAAAAACTAGCTGGGCCACTACAGTGGTGACATTTATGGTTTGCCTAAGAAAAGATAATAAGATCCTTTCTAGACGAACAATGAACTGTTTTTTGTAAGAATAATTTAATTGAATTTATTTATTTATTTCTGTTTTCTAAATATTTTCTTGAATGATAAATTTTATATTCAAATTAAATGTTTTTAACATTTAGTCCTACTTAGTCTTTCGCTTACATTTTATTTGCTTTTAAACATCAGTTACGCATCATTTACAATTAATACCTTGTAGTTCAGCACTTACCTTATAAGTTTGGTCCTCATTATTTCTTAGTCTAAAAATAAGTTCAAAAGGAAAAAAATTAACAATAAAACGATAGAAACGAATAAAACAATTCTTCATGTCTTAAAAACAGAATTATAATGTTTTTCTTTTATAAATCCATTTGGACTAAAAGAACAAAACTGTTATTTCATGTTTCAAATAATGGATTTGCGATATTTAGTTGATATTTTCTTAAATATATAACAGAATACCTCAATGAAATTTCCTAGATACAAAGAAATCAATTTTATGGTCTTAAACTTACCATCCCGTTAAAGTGTAAAACCATAATGATGTTTTACTAAAAAAATATGATGTTAAATACCAAAAGCCGGACAAGAATATAGTTGTAAGATAGTTGTTAGGTTTATAAGCCCTTGATTTCCTTCTCTAGTATGCCAATTTTGTAAAAATTGAGTTTTACTTAATAAATTTGTAATCATTAATACTATTGAAGCTACTCCACTACTATGTTATGGATTCAATTTGAAGTGGTTGCATTATAGGTTGGATTAAAATGCATTAAAAAAGCCGTCGATAAAAGGCAAGTCAAAAATTTACATATTAGATACTGAAAGTCCCGCATACATGCAATAATTATAAGATAGTGAGTTTATAAGCCCTTAATTCCCCTTCTCTTGTAAGTGCACTTTTTGTCAATATGTATTTTCAATGACGTACGTTCTCAAAGCCGTGTTTTGACTATTAAATCACCACAAAAGTTTAATGAATGTGTTAATCCAGGATTATTTATGCTATATTTTTTATATAGACAATACGGCGGTTGTTGTAGCTTTATGATAGATAAAGCTTTGTTTTGACTATCATGATCTCACCTGATCTTAGGCACATTTTTTCCACCAAAAACTCCACATAAATATGCCACTTGTGTTAATGGATCCCTAAGTTCCAAACAGAATAATAAAATAATAAAACATAAATAGAGGTCAAAATATTATACTTCGCTGAAAATTCTTTTTCATTCTCATGGGTTTAAAAAGCGTTTACTTATTAAAACATAGTTCACTAATTTTATAAATAGTGAAATTTTAACCTCATAAAGTTATATCAAAGTGCAATACTTTGATGATAAAAAAATAAAAGATAAATCCTTGTTAGTGGCGTGCCGCTCATTGCTTGGCCTCTCTTTGCGGAACAGAAGATGAATGCGATAGTGCTTGTTGAGCATCTCAAACTACCGTTGAGGCTAAAAGCTGGTGAAGATGGACTCATTAGACGAGAGGAAATTTCTCATGCTGTTAAGGCTCTTATGGATGGCACTAATGAAGAGAGTAGGATTGTGAGAGCCAATATGAAGGACCTTAAGGACTGGGGTTTAGAGGCATTGGACAAAGATGGCTCCTCCACCAGGGCACTATCTGAGTTAGCATCCATGTTGATGGCCAATTTGAGGAACGTATAACCCCCTAAAAACTTAAAGTAAGGACATACATTTTAATCCTATCGATAAGTTATATTGTTTTAATCATTGGATTAACTTTTTAATAGTCTAATTTATGACTGGAAACAATTTTGCTTCAAGAACTACAAATTTTTAAGTTGACAGTCACAAATTTGATTTTTAAAAAATTAATCTCATAATTAAAATAACAAAATTTATCAGTATAACTAAAATACTTATCCTATCAGAAGAGCTCCATTTTCTTTGTTTTGTATTTAGTTAGTAATTTTCTATCATCCATCATTACCTATATGGAATAACATGATGGCTTTCTTCGCTTATTTGTTTAGACAATGATTCATCTTTTTGCGTGATCTAAGAGCTATGTATAGTTTTTTTTTTTTTTTTATAACTAGAAGGCCATCTTTCAAGCAAGTAAAATAAATATTACAATCGTCATTTTTTTTTTGAAATACCAAGATTGATGTAACAAACAGTTTATTATCACAAGCAAAAAAAATTTAAACTAATTATTCGATCAAAGAACACAAATAATTTTGTCTACATGCATCTTTGTTTGATTTGACGTGCATGTAACTTTGTCAAGAAAATATAATTACGCTTCATTAGAAATAAATCTTGGACTCTTTTTAACATGCCATCTGCTACAGTGCAAGCCTTTATTGATACGATAACGAATCCATTGTACTCTTTGCCCTCTTATATTCTAAATTTGAATGTTAGAAACAACAGACTTGACAAGACACGACACTCAAGAAACACACACAGACACAAACACACAAATGATATTAGTATTTATGTATTGATTTTTATCTTTCTTTTTTCATAATCGTTACTGATACATGGCTTAAATAATTTATCAAAAATGATATGAGTATTTACGTCAATTATTGTCAGTCGCTCTTTTGGACTTTGGAGCTCTCGAAAGAGTCAAGTAAAAAGCTAAAGTAACATCTTCCTTTTGGTGAAAAGAGCTAGTTAATTTCGGTGACTTGTACTCGACGATGCACGTGTCAAAGACAATTATTGTACAATGGACAGCTAATAATTTTATTCTTCTTGGATTTAAGATAACCAAGCTCGCTGAAACAGTTGTATCCAATTGTAATATTTATCTTATGTTAGGTAAAAGTAATTTATATCATTTTTTTCGGTTATAAATAATGTATAATTTTTACATCTTATAATAATAATAATAAATTATTACAGTATAAGACTATCACATGTGTAACAACCCCTCCTTACGGATGTCAGATATAACGTTACATACATTCATTCAATCATTAATTTAATTGACGCAAAACAACTTATTTAAAAAAAACATGTATTAGAAAACATAATTTAAAAAACGTACCCAGGATCTATGCATATATTTTTTTTTATAATATCAAATTACTTGATTATAAACATCCTTTAATTAGTTTATTATACCAAACATTAATTCCATAAAAGATCAAATCATTTAAAATTTGTTTGTACAGTTCGGCAAGCCGAACAATGAAAAATATTTTGTTTAAAAACCAGTCTTGATGTTTCGAAGGCAGAAGAAAATTGATAAAATAATAAGGTTAAAGTGTTATGGTTCAAATCTAAAAAGTTCAAATAAACATGTTCTAAAAATTATAAAACATAGTTCAAAAGCTTTAAAAGGGGAACTTCTTCCTTGGCATTTTCCATTTGCAATTCATTTTGCTTAGCTCACACGCCCGTCTTGGTCCTCCACCTATTCCATGATTCTCTTACCATTATCTGTAACATGATATAAACTTGAATAAGCTAATACTTAATAAGTACATTTATAAATCTCACAACTTAAAACATTTTACGAACATTATCATCATTATCATTATCATAAAAGTGCACTAGGCACATTTTCATAGGAACATATCTTTCATTACATTGACCATATTAAAAACTTTATTCATTTTATCTTAAGAACCCAAGTGTTACACCATAAATATCATCATCATAGGCGTGCCGTCATGAGAAGAGAGGGGTAGCTAATCCCAAACCAAACATGACATCATAACTTATCATAAACATATCATAACATTAGGTGTGCAACACTTATTTAGGTGATACATATATTCATATTATACTTTCATGCTCTGAAAAACGTTATCATCAAAACATGTATAAACTTTCATACCTTAAAAACTTCTATAATAATACTTCATGTATAATCTTAGTGAGAAATCATCAAAAACTATCATGAACATAAATTTCATACTTTTCATAAACTCATATTTTTCATAAACTGATCATGTTGCAGGTGAGAATATACTTACCTTAATAAGCTTACTTAACCTTGACTTATAGGTGACGACGCTGCGGTCTCGATGTGCTCACTTTATATTGTATTCATGTCATACATTCATTAAAAATGGCAATCAAGATATATTTTTAATGAATTAATCACCACAAAACATGTCTCAAATTCCATGATACATTCATCTCTTAAAACATAAATTTATAGCATATTTCATTAACCATAAATTATTAAAACAAAAACTGTCATCACAAACATTTTCTGACCTTCATGAATTCATAATTCAATAACTTTACATTCACACGTAAATTGGGCACGACACTTGGCAAGAACAAAGTTAATACATAAACATATTATCATGATTTTCGTTGGCCATAAAAATTTCATTTCATATTTAAAATAAGTCACAAAATTCAAGACACAAAATCTGCCAGCAACAGTTAAGCAGTGAACAACTCTAAACTCAGGTCCGTTTATCACATTGTGAAGTAATAGAAAAATCTACAAAAATTAACACATATAATAGACACATAGAACTATAACATATCCAAAAATTGGTTTCAACAAAAATCAGAGGAGGTCAAAATACACAATTGAAATCGGTAGTAAAACTGACTTAACAAACATGGGCAGCAAACACCATTCAAACTAGCATTTAAGAAAAATATCACGAAAACAATTTAGACCTCAAAATTTTTGTGACAACCTATATACATTATAACACCCTACTACAAAAATTCCCATGACCAAACAAAATCATTTAGACACAATAAAAAGTTAGAGAAACAAGAGGTCTAAAGTTTGCAAGTTCTCAGCCATAAAACCTAGTTTGAAGAAAGTTTAATAACTCACAACACATACATGATATCACCACGAAATTTTCCAGTTTGCAACCTAATATGACCACGAACATACCTGCCAAATATTGTAAAAATTAAAGCACATTTTCCCTATGAATAAAAAGCACTTTTTGTGCAACATAACCAATCAGCAACAATTTATTATGAGGTATAGAGCATAAACATTTAATATCTCAGCCTAGACAACACCAAATGGCACGAAATTTGGAGCAACAACACATATCATATACATAAAAATCATATTAAAATTTCAGAGCAAACAAAAATTTGTAGGCAAAGATATAAGGGTCGGAACATAAAGACAATATAACGTTACTGTTTAGCATAAATCAGCAGTGAGTGGCTGAGAGAAGAAAATTCATAACTAATCATAGAAAAATTCAATTGAGGTGAAATTTTGAGGGTTAGCACATAACACATACCTGAATAACATATTAAAAATTCAAAGCAAAATAAAATTTGTAGAGAAAGATATGGTAGTCGCATTACAGGGTGTTTAAAATTTCAAAATTGCTGAGAAAAGTCTCTTACCTCAAAACAATATTCTGCAATTCTTCCTTGAATTTTACCCAACGAAATTTCAATACGTCTTTCAATTATTTGCAGGAAAATTAATGGAGAGAGAGAAAGGAGAAAGATGTGTAGAAGAAAGAAAGAAGAATATGTTTGAGAGAAATTTTGAGAGAGAGAGGGAAAGTGTGAATAACGATGGAGAGAAATTACTCGTAAAATTTAGAGAGAGAGAGAGAGTGTGTGAATAACGATGGGAGTGATACATGGAGAGAATTAAGTTCTGAATTTGATAGCAAATTTTCCCTAAATGGGCGTGCATAACCTTGGAAAATTAAGGAGAGTTTGGGAAGAGTCAACCAATCTTTCAAACTTACCATATTTTGAGTCTAAAAATAAGGAAATCATCATCAATTGTCAAAATCAAAAATTCCATTTTCAAAATTAAAAAAAAAAAAGAATCCAATAATATATCAATCAATCAACAATCATTATCCAATCATCATCGTCACTATTTTAGGAAAAATCTGCTGACTGCTCATCAGCTGTCATCGGCCTGCCGAATGCATAAGGTTCGGCCTGCTGATTATATTCATCGGCCTGCCATTCCGTAAGGGTCATTTCGACATGCCGAACTACCTTACACAACAAAGTTTAACAAAACATTAATTATTGCAAAAATTATCATATAACATACAACGTAATTGACACGAACACTTTAAGCACATCAATTCCACGTGACCGTCACCTGTCATAACACTTAAAATAAAATGGTTAGTATCATTATATCATAACACATATCAATAAAAATTACTTAACACCATTACTAATTGACGTATTTCGTTACATAAAAATCGACGGGTGTTACAACATGTTACAATAAAAACAGTTTTAACCAACGGTTTTCACCACCCTCTTAAATACCCTATTAATAATAGACATATAAGGTGTTTGGGATGAAAAGTTGAAAACTTTAATATATAAATGCTTTATATTATAGCTTATTTTTTATATTTATTGTAGCATACGAGACTTTTACACTTTATTTAGCAATTAAAACTAATTTCTCAAATACACTATAATATCCTAATCCACCGGCAAATGACATGGAAGAACTCCCAAAAATCATATATGGTCTAGTTTAAGGTTTAGGACTCCACATTACATATCAATTAGCAATTCCATTAAAAAAAGAAAAAAGACATGATAATAAATTAATAATAACAAACTATTCAAAAGGAAAAATAATAACCAAAAAAAAAAAACAACTTTCGTCTAATATGACATTTTATGGCCTAAGAAAACAAAACGACAAACAAAAGAAAACAAAAAAGTGGGGGTCAAGCACGCACGATTCCCGTTTGAACTTTCGTCATATAAGCAATATCATGTTCATCTCTTTGGCTGTCTGTAATCCATCAAAATGTTCTGTGCGAAAATTGTGACATTCTGATAATAAAGTTAAAAAAAAACAGTAAGTACACACTCATGAGTCCAAGTACGCAACTCCAATATCAAAGTCTCCTTGCTTGACTAAATATAAATATAAATATACTATAGATATACAATATATAAAGACAAAAATAAAAATTAAACATATATACATATATGTGTATATATCACCTTAGTGAACTCAAAAGATCCAGTAGCCAGCCATTTCCAATGAAGAAGCAAACACCGCACATAGCTATTCTCCCAAGTCCGGGCATCAGTCATCTGATCCCGTTCGTAAAGTTATCCAAGCGTCTCATTCTTCAAAACTTCCACATCAGTTGCATCATCCCTTGCACGCCCTATGATCACCCTTCATCAGACGCCACAAAATCCCTCCTTGACTCCCTCCCCAAAACCCACGCCCACACCGTATTCCTCCCTCCCTCCCCAATGACGCCGTCCTGTTTGCCAAAATCGTCCCCATCATGACCCGATCTCTTCCCTCCGTTTGCCATGTGCTCAAATCTCTCTCTCCTAACTTAGTCGCCTTCCTTGTCGATCCTTTTGCGATTGACGCGATTGATATTGCCAAGGAACTTGATATTTCCACGTACGTTTTTTGTCCTACAAATGCGATGACCTTGTCTTTCTTATTCTATTTGCCTAGGTTGGATGAAATAGCTACTCCTTATGATTCTCTTGTAGGCTTACCGGAGCCTGTGAAATTACCAGGATGCCCTCCTCTTAACGGCGGAGATCTCATCGTCTCGATTTAAGACCGGAGAAGCTTTCCCTACAAAAGGATGGTTCAAGCCTCCAAACGGATGGTTTCCGGTGAGGGCATTAACGGGTTTGTAGTTAATAGCTTTGTGGACATTGAATCCGAGGTGATAAAAGCTTTACGAGAGGAAAATAAATTCAACACTTGTCCTGTGGGACCCATTGTACAAATTGCCAATTCGATCAGTCAAAACGACGAGGGCTCCAAGTGTCTGACTTGGTTAGATAATCAACCATGTGGCTCAGTTCTATACGTCTCGTTCGGGAGCGGTGGGACCCTCTCGTACGCTCAGGTGACTGAGTTGGCATTTGTGTTGGAGATGAGGAGGTGTAGGTTCATATGAGTCATAAGGAGGCCCAACAATAAACTCCCTAATGCGGCATATTTGGGTCGTGGGCCACAAGACCCATCAGCGCCTCTTCGTTACTTGCCCAGTGGGTTTTTGGAGCCGACCAAGGGGCGAGGACTGATCGTGTCCTTTTGGGCCCCCCAAACTGAGATATTGGGCCATGGCTCAACCGGTGGGTTTCTGAGCCATTGTAGTTGGAGCTCGACTCTTAAGAGCATTGTTAGTGGCGTGCCGCTCATTGCTTGAGATCTCGGCTTCACATGCGTGGACAAAGATGGGTCCACCACAAAGGCATTATCTGAGTTAGCATCCACGTTGAAGAGTACTATAGTAGCCCACTAGAACACAATTTTTTGATAATATCTCCTTTTTTTTTTTTACTTTTTTTTGCCCTTGTAATTAGAACTGTTTTTCTTTTTTGTTAGTTATCTATTATTCCTTACTATGATCTCTTTCTCTATTTTTATTCACTTAACTCTGTATTATCGATGTAATATATTTCATATAATTTACAAGAATTATCAACTCTGTGGAATTTAATACCAAGTTACATCTCACAAAGAAAATCATTGTCACGAATTAAGTAGTACAACCTATAGAAAGATGTCCACGTCTAACTCCCACCAAAAATTTCTTTGCTTTATCTTATTTTTAATTTTGTTATCATTTCTTTTTTCATTCCTTTTTATAAAACCAGTGGGTCCAAGAAAAAGAGGGCTTATACTCCCTTTTTTTTTTTTCTAACGTAGCTCTTAATATGATTGTTTGCTCACTATTTACTCTTTCAAATTATATTACTAATTTTTGAATGGTTATTTATTTTTTCCCTAACTTTACGTTATGTATCAGGGTAATTACATAAACATATGTTCTGAATTTTTTTTTTACACCAATATTTTTACACACAACAAAGTATCCTCGTTTTACTTCCAAAAAAGAAGTATCATTGGGATTTAAAGAAACCCGAAACATTTTGTTTCTTTTTTCGAAAAGTTTTTTCTCAGTCGAAATGTTTTTTTAGGTTTTTTGAAACGTTGTTTCTCTTTTTAAGCTTCCAAAATGTATTTTTTAATTTTTTTTTCTTCTCAACCTTTTTTTTCATACTTTTTCTTTTTTTTTATTTTCTTTTGTCGATATGCTTAATAAGTAGACACAAAACACTTGCTTTTTGACTGATGTTATGTAAAATTTAAAAGAGGGATTATTATGATAGGATTTGGAAAAAAAAAAAAATTATCAATCTGTACTAGAAACTGTTGGTCATCCAATCAATGACATGATCCACCGATCCCTTAATTTAAGCGTAGAAAAAGAATCTAGTTTCGTCGAACAAGATTTCAACTAATATAAAATCTTGACAAAAGAAAATATTGAAAAGAGTGTTTAGTAATGTTGATTAGAACCAATTTGTTGGTTAGAAAATAGTATAAAGTTTTCACATGTTACAATAAGATATAAAAAATTACTATAAATTTTTATATACTACATTATTTTAAACCAAAAAATTAGTTTTAATTAATTTTACTAAATACCATCAAAAGTGTGCTACTCTGACGTTTGAACTTACGTCACACGTCTAATAAGAATGTCCTAATTCACCAACAAATGACCTCCAAGCAATCCTTTTCTTGTTTCCCAAGCAACAAAAAAAAAAAAAGAAGAAATAAAAAAAAATTCAAGTTTCGTCGGAAACGGCCTAATTTACCAGCAAATGACCTCGGAGAAATCCTTTTCTTGTTTCCCAAGCAAAAAAAAAAAAAAAAAAAAAATGAAATAGAAAACCATTCAAGTTTCGTCGACAACGACACTACATAGCATAAAAAAGCACAAAGCCCAATAATACAAAACAAAAAAGCCTTATCATACAAGATTTACGTTTGAACTTACGTCACATTCCCAATATCAAGTTCATCTTTTTGGTTACTTTAACTCCAGTCTAATAATCTGAGCAAAATAGTCAAACATGATGATATAGTAAAAAAAGAATGGATGCAAAGTCCAACTACGCAACTGCCATTGAATAAGTTTTCTCAAGGCTTCCACATATGTATCTATACGTTTATGTTATACATATGTATACATATATATAGATATATATATATATATATGTATATGTATTTATGGCCTTGATCAAATCAAAGATGCATTAGCCAGACATTTCCAATGAATCAAACACCACACATAGCCCTTCTCTCAAGTCCGGGCATCAGCCATTTGATCCCGTTCGTAGAGTTATCCAAACGTCTCGTTCTTCATCACGACCTCCACATCACTTGTATCATTCCCTGCACACCCAATGATCACCCTCCATCAGACGCCACAAAATCCGTACTCCAATCTCTCCCCGTACCCAACGCCCGCGCCGAATTCCTCCCTCCCGTCAACCTCGACGACCTCCCCAACGACGCCCTTCCATCACACAAGACCACCCTCACCATCACCCGCTCTCTTCCCTCAATTCGCCACGTGCTCGAATCTCTCTCTCCTAATTTAGTCGCCTTCTTTGTCGATGCGTTTGCCGTAGAAGCTGTTGATATTGCCAAGGAACTTGATATTCCCACGTACGTTCTCTTTCCTTCAAATGCCATGACTTTGTCTTTGTTACTATACTTGCCGGAGTTGGATCAAATAGCTGCTCCTTATGATTTCATGAGT